>JAKOGI010000709.1:225000-297500 GCA_029747015.1 Carnegiea gigantea
ATGGAACATTCAGAGGTGAGAAATCAATATGTCTAGTGATAGTATATTGACGAATACAGACACACTGTAATTTAGAGATTTAGAATGCAAAATTTCCAATGACATCAAGGTGTCAAAGGGTGGTATTATGATGGTACAACTAATCCACAGGATGATGTGGGTGCTTACCTGACCATAATCTATTTGACACATTTTCCCACACAACCAATTCTTTATATCTGCCGTCGTGCCACTGTTAAGGAGATGATTCAAATCTAGTCTAACAAACTACCTTGGGATCCATCAAGTCCTAAGAAGGATTGTCTATTAGGTTTACACGTTACTTTGGTGGAAGTAAGAAGACCTCAAAATCTATTGCATAACTAATAAAGGTGGTTCAAAGCAATGGATAAAGTACCTTGCACTCTATAATTAGGTTTAATAAGGAAACTCTCCTGCCTCGTAGATCTGCAACCAAAATGCATGTGGCTTTAGCCGCTTCATTAATGGAGTCAGGCATTCAGCTCTTAGGGATAAATTGGTAAGACAACCTCCAACTACACTTAGAGAAGTTTTAGAAAAAGCTAAAGGTTGTTATAATTGGAAGTAGTAATGTAGGGATCTCAAATTCCAAAGGAGATATAGAAGAAGAAGGAATGCATGCTAAAGAAGCAATATCAGTGAGACAAGAAAGAGCAAACACTTAAGAAAATCCATCTTTAATTCCTACAATAGTCAAATGCTAATAGAGATTAGAAGACGTATTCCATTGAACAAGCCTAGAGCTCTCAAGCAGAGACCAAAGAACGAGAATAGGAACAAGTGGTTTAAATTCGATATGGACTATGACCATGACATAAAGCACAGTTGAGATCAGCATAGGGCATAGGAAAAATTTGACCATGAGAGATAAGTTAGACTAATATCTCAAGGACTAAAGGAAGAAAATGTGTTTGTGTAAAAAAGGCTCCATAAGAAGAAGATGGCTCCCAAGAGGAAGGCCTCAGAGGAAATATATGTGTAATCTCTGGAGGACCACCTTAGTAGGGCTCTCTAATGAGGTCCTGAAGGGTCATATAAGAGTCTTGATCAATCTATCGTAGAGCTACACCATCTCACAGCCAATTCACATCTTGGAATGGTATTTAAGGAGGCTCGACCTATACATTACCCATATGATAACCCTATAGGGCTCAAGCTTACTTTAGCTAAATTTGAAATATGTCAGGTTTGGGTAGACATTAGAGATTTCATTAATGTGTTGTTTTGTGACTGTTTTACTAATCTTGGTTTATAGGATAACGACTTGACCTAAGCCCCATATCCCATTACATGCTTTATAGGACATGCAATTTACCTATATAGGGATGATCAAGTCGCTTAGAAAAGTCAGCGCTCAAAAAGGAAAAGAAGGCAATTGACAGTTGTGTAATTGATGTGATGTCTGCCTATATCATGGTTGTAGGAGGCTACTTTAGAATTTTTTTGAGCAATACTCTTAACCTTCAACCTTAAGGTGCAATTTAAGGCATATGATGGTTCAATAGGTAGGGCAGTGGGAGAAAAAAAGAGTGAAAAACAATGTTGAATGGCCACTCTATAAGCAATTGTGCTAGAACCTAAATATAAGAAACGTGAAACATCACCGTGTAATGAAAGAAAGGTAGTGTAGCAATACACAGGTTGACATGGTCATTATCCATGAACTGGATAATAAGGATACAACAAACTTTCAGCATGAGCCATATGGACAAAGAAATCTCAGTTCCTTATGATAAAATTGGGATTATATAGATAGACACATATCCCAAAAAATTGACATTACAGAATCTTTGAAATCCTTATAGAGACAATTTGTAGATGTATTTGTGTACTTAGCATAAGAGATTTCATTGGATGGATCTAGATGTGGTAGTGCTTAGGTTGGCCATAAACCCTTAGGAAAAGTATGTGAAGAAAAAAATAAGGCACTTTGCTCTTGATAGGAACAAAGTTGTATCAAAAGAGGTTTGGAAAATACCAAAGGCTAGATTCATCAAAGAGGGTCATCGCCCTGATTCGCGAGCCAGTGCAGTTATAGTGGCACTTGGAGAATGTATCGATTACAAAGACCTGAATAAGATATGTCCAAAAGATTGCTTCCCACTGTTAAGGATTGGCTAACTCGTGTTCCACCTTCATTGTTTTCTCACCTTCGTAGATGTCTATTAAGACTTCCATCATATTTGTAGGAACAAGTTCAAAACCACATAATATTTGTAACTCACTGACCCTATACTATCATAAAGTAATGCCATTCATACTAAAGAATGATAGCGTTACCTTAAGAATGGGAACATAATTTTTTTATTTTGCCCTAAAAATCAATCGCATTTGGTTAACAAGTTTTTCTAAAGTAAAATTAGAAGAAAGGTGGAGGTGTAGATTGATGACATGATCATGAAGTCCAAGACTTCATATCAACAATTAAAAGACCTTAAGGAAACTTGTGAAGCTTTGTAGAGTTTAACATGAAATTGGATCGTAAAAAATATGTCTTTCAAGCTTCAGTATGGAACTCTTTAGGACCTATGATTAATGGAATATGGATTGAAGCAAATCAAGAAAAGTCAAAGCAATTTTGGATATGCAAAGCACTATGACTATGAGAATGATTCATCAATTGATAGGTTGCATGGCAGCCATAGAATATTCCTCTCTAATTCGACCTCTAAAACATCTTTCATTCTTTTACTGAAAGATGAGTATTGTTGTCTTCTTATTTTCGTAGCAATTGAATGGTGGCTTCATTCCTAACCTTAAAGAATTTGTCTTTAAAGTGGTTGGACAGAAAATGCTTACTCCTAGCTGGATTTTCACTCCTTCCATCATCAAAAACTACTCTTGCTTTTAAGTATGGAAGAAGGAGAAGTATGTTGTGTAGAGTTACTCCAAGTACATGGTGCCAATGTAATTAGCAATGACAAGTACGGGTTGTGTCTAGATCTGGCAAATGGGCTATGTGATTCGGGCACAGGTCGGGTTAAGTTTGGGTCGGGTCATGTTTCAGGTTAGTTGATGTTTTAGGTCGGTGCGATTTGAGTTGGGTGAACTTCGGTTCGGGTCGACTTTGGATGAACCGATTTTTTTCCACTATACTTGTCATGCAAAAATGAGCGACTTCGTAAAAACATTTCGGATCAGGTATGGTTTGGTTTCGGTTAATTCGGGTTTTGGGTTCACTTTTGGGTGAACCTATTTCAGACACCGGGTTCGGCGTGGGTCCAGATCATTCAGTTAAGGTTTCGAGTTTTGGGTCAGTTTTGAGGCCTAATTGTTTCCTTAGGGAACTTGATTTAAACCACCAAAATTGATCTTAATACTTAATTTAGGAATAGTATAATCTAGGCTGAAGATTACTGAAAACAGTTCGAAACTACTGAGTGATAGAGAGTTAAACTTAGCAACAGATTATAAGAATCATAGGTTGGGGATCACCATGCTACTATGCTTTCTGCATCAATGACCAAGGAATGCAAACTTGCCTAAGTAAATATTTGGAGTGGAAAAATTACAAATAGAACACATGTACACCTTCTTTCAAAAGTTATTAGATTGACCAATAAACCCTACCCATCTATTTTCCTGAAACTAGAATTAAGAAGGCCACAAAATTGAGTAATCAACAATTCCAATTCAACCCCTAATTGTTTTCACATTAAGGAATTCAATCGCTCACAAAGTCACACTTAAACAAAGGATCCAACTTTTTTTGATCTCCTAAACCCTAATTAAGAGCAGTGAATTTGTGCTCTTTTGAGATTTTCATCAAACACTTCATGTACTAGCAAGAATCCTAGGCATAAACATAGGCAAAAATCCAAGAAAGCTTAAACCATGAATCAATCAAGAATAATAGGGGCACCCTAACCCAAGATTGGGATTTAGCCTCTACACATATCGAAAATCCTAATTTCAAAACCTAATTTGGTAAACATGGACAAATATGAAAACCTAGAGGGCAATAACAAAAAAGGAGAGAATTGAAGAATAAACTTGGATTAAGTGATCGTCAACCATTCTTCAACAATCATAAACCTCAAGCAAAGATCCCTAAAATAAAACCCTCAAATTGTCTATTAGGAAGTACTACCCAATAAACTCATAGGTCCCTAAAATAAAACCCTAAAAATCAATCAGTTACGTAGAATTTGGCAAAGCGTATCATTGTGCATCAAAGCATGTCTGACCCTGTGCTACTTCGGGTTTTCAAAACTTCACTACAAGGTTCTTGCATGGTTGTGCCTTACTGCTCAACCCACTGTGCACTGTTTTCAGCCCTTTCTTTTAGCTTTTTTAGCCCTTGACCCTTCATCAAACCTCTTTTCCTCGTCGAAACTCGTCCTCAAGGCTTTACTTTCCATCAAAACTAGTGATTTTCTAATCTTCTTGGCAATAACTCTTAAAAATAGCGAAAACCACTCTATAAGCATAATATGGACCAAAGAAAGCAAATTTGACCCTTTCTCATTAAGATTCAACATAAGAACAAATGGAACAAAGGAATAAATAAGGCCTTAAATGAGGTTAAAATAGAGGTTTATCAACTCCCTTATGCTTATTTCTTGTTTGTCCCCAAACAAGATTCACCAATCAAAGGATCAATAGGGAGAGACTCACCTCAAAATACCAACCTCCTCAGGCAAGCGTTGACAACCAAATCAATGAGTATGGCAACTTATAACTAGGAAACTCAACCGAGGTGAAACTTTCACTTTTTCAAAACATACGTTCTAAAACAACTTAAAAAATCACTTGGCCATGATGCCAAAATAGGTACCCCATATTGAATCATTTAGACATGTTATCCCTCCCCTTAATTGCTGGTAAGTTAGTTATGCTGGTAGATCCTCACTTTTGAAAGCCAAAAGGGAATGCTCCTCTCGTGCTTAAAGCAAAGTGGTCACTCAAGCAGCTCTTAATGCATGCATAGTACCGTTAGGTTAGCAAAACTCTCAATTCTCCACCACTAAGGATAAATACATAAGTGTCGATCATAAGGGCTGGATTGTAGCGGGGTTAAGGTTAAGGGTAAAGAGGGACAGATTTGGGTGGAAGGAGCAAAATAGTCAAGTAGAGAGCACTCATTATCCACTTTACATGGTCATATGATCATTACAACGATCCCCACAAATGAGTATTAAGAAAGGGGTTGAAATAATTTGTTGTGAACTCCCTTTGTCAAATATTTTATTCACATGCTTTTTTATTTTTCTTTTATCTTCATTTTTTTCATTTTTTTCACCTTTTTTCGACATGGTATGAAACAGACGACAGGAGGTAAGTAAAGTTTCAACTCCTAGACCTGAGAATCAAGCAACAACCATGGCAAACCACCAAGATGTGTTAATGACCATAGACCTCCACTAACATAGATCACAACATTGCTTTACTAAACTTGGCTTAGGTTAGGATAACACATTTATGTCCAAAGTTAAGTAGACACTGGTGAACCAAACAACAAGAAAAGCTCAAAATAGCTGGCAAATAGCTCATAATATCATATGGTGCTTTTTGGCTTATGTGATCTATAAATCAATCAAATATCTTAATCATATCAACACTATACACATGTCAAACATGGTTTTGAAGAGAGCTAAAACAAGTTCTAAAGATGATAATGCAAGACGGTTGAACACTCATGAAAGGAGGGCTTAGACTATGTAGGATGAATAGTTGTTATGCGCATAAAAGCCCCCTAGGTTTTTCTACCACAATATATAAACTAGCTTAAGTGATTGCCTAACCACCAAGGCTTAACACTCCATATCATAGCGACTCTCAGGGGCAAATAGCTAAGCAATCAAAATGTGGTTGCGATCCATTTCACTAAATTTTGCCCAATTGAGTCATATTTGTCATGAACTACCACAATTATCACTCCAAATCATCACCCCCTGAATGTCATCATCGGAGGGGCTTTCATAACCAAATTCAATTCATTTTTTTCTTTTTTTAAAAATAAAAACAAAAACAAAACTACAAAGTGCAAAAGATTACCTACTCATAGCACACAATAAGGTAAGAGATAGAGAAAACAAAAAAAGGTCACCTCATCTGCATAATTATTCCAATTCCACTTCACCTCCCTTTGTATTGTATCATATAAAGATAAAAAAGAACTATAAACACAGGGATGTAACACCCAACCCATATCACGCTAGATGCATATGCATGTAAGAGATGAAAGCTAACTATTCTAATGCAAATTAGTATGATGGCTTAAATGTTATCCCAACTAAATGATATGAAAGATATGCGAAGGATATGTACAAGGCTATACATGTGGCGTCCACCACATATTCTCACCACCAATATCACAATGGCCAAATAAGATGTCGCGATCAGTCAAGTACCACCTTAAAACCACCATAAACAATGAGCTAGAGGCTAGCTCCCCCTTCCCCTATGCTTGAGTCTTTCATTGTCCCTAAAGAAAAGTGCATGCAAACAAAACAAACGGAATGGGGAAAGGACTTACAGAGCATCAATAGGGACTGGGAGGTCCTCAGGGCCTCTAATCAGCTGGAGGGTAAGACCGCTACTATTACTCATATGCATAGTGAGCTAGGTGTGAGATGTTCCTTTGGTGTCGGAGGATCTCATGGTTCTCCACATAAAGCAGATCTAGGAGGTCTAGGAAGGTTAGAAACATGAAAGGGTCCACCATAGCTGAATCGACTACCTTAGAAGTACTGGTGGCAGATGGGCCGACCCCATGCTCGAAGGGAGCTCGCCTCCTAGCTATACCACCTCTCAGGGCCTTTTCATCATCAGAGGTCTCATCAAGAGAAACCTCCCCTTCAAACTCTCCATCTACATCATCATCACATATGAGGTTAAAGGAGCTAGTGATGGTGGTTTTATCTCAGGCTGCGAGGGTGAAGAGGGGTTAGCCATGATGGTTTAGCCAAAGTTGGCCACCATTGATTACCCAAAAAAGCTTCATATTACTACAAGTGACTACATTAATATGCCCTGGAGTGCACAATATCATTGAACTGTTGACTTGGCGATCAAATCCTAAAGCCCGAGTAATTATGGTAATAATACCCCCTGCAGCTACAACCACTTTGGAGGATTGAACTTGTTCTTTGAGGTGGGTAGCTATAAAGGTCTCGGTATTCATAACTTTCGCATGCATTGCAGTAGAAAGGATGAACTCCTCCTTTTTACGTACCCCATTCTAAATATCAACCCATGCAACACGAAGTTCAAGATGAGACGCTGGAGGTCACATACCACGGGATTCCAAACCCACATAGCTTTAGTATATCGAGCCTCATACCTACTACCAGAGCAAGTGATTCGGAACCAAAAACTACCTCAGTTGTAGTCATCATAGACAAGGGTACAACATGATCGGCAGTTGAAAAAGTTCACTGAACCGGGCAAGGTTTAGCTCAAAGGTTTGATTAAATAATTGAAACCTAATGTACCCAATGACCTTCTGAAATGCCCTCTTTAGATCCATTACACGAGAGCTCATAAACTCCCAAAAAGCAGTTCATATACCAGCTCTTGTAATGTCACAAAGTGTAATCAACCTCATTGACCAAACAATATACGCAAGTAATCAAATAGGTGCAATGTGTCAAGCATTTGTTCATCAATGTAGTTAGGTGCACAAATCTTCCTAGTGACTATTACATCATATCTTCGGCATGGTCATCATCAAGAAACAAAATTTGGTATTTATTAACTACATGCGGTGGTAGAGGATTACCTTGAGCACCATGTGCCTAGCTAGTAGAAGCGGTCATGGATTTCAACCTTCTTTATAGAGCTATTTTAATAGAGGGGAAGTATGCACCTCAAATTGAACCGTAGCACACGTAATTTACAAATTCAACACCAGAACTCCTTAATCAGACCTAAAGAAACCCCAAATTAAAGCAATGGAGTTATAGAATGGGGTGGTTTTTGATAGAACCGAGACTCAGGGTGTGATTTTGGGTGAGAGGTTCTTGTAGGAGAGGGGTGGTTGTGGTGGTGATGGGATGAAGAGATCTGAAACCCAAGGTTTTGGGTAGGGTAAGAAGTAAGATTGTGGCAGGGGAGCATGGGTGGACGTGGGGACAATCAGCAGTGCTGGTGTCCAGTGAGGCAACTAACGAACTAGCTAGTAGTGGAGGAAATTGCGACTGAACAAGAACAAAGAGAGAAGGGAGTCGGTGAGGGAGAAGATGAGGGAAAAGGGCTATGGATTAGTGGCTAAAATGACAAGTTGGCACTGGACAAAATCGAGAACGACAGCAAAGGGGGCTGAGAGCGACTGTAGAGAGAGAATAAGTTGGGGTGAACAAGGCTTTCGAAATGAGAGAGAAAGCGCTGAGAAACAAGAAGGGGCATACTGCGAAAGTAGGAAAAGGGGAGAAGTTTCTAGGCACACACCCTTGCTTCGACGCATGGGCAACCATGTATTCCTTTTTTCCAGAAGTTCTCTACTGTGCACTGTCATACCTATGTGAACAATCAACCATCCATAGGTTTGGGTTTCAGACCCTACAACAGGCACTCAACAGTGCACTATCATGTACTTCTAATGCACAGTCGTGCGCCTTTTTTCTTTTTTTCTTTTTTTTGGGAAGTATTAAAGCTTGGTTACCTCCCGAGAAGCACTTATTTTAGGCCTTGAGCTTGATTTTTGCCTGTTTCTAAGTAGAAGAAGTATTTACAAGGTCAAAAGAAACCTTCCCCTTAATTAGCGCACCATCAATGTAGTGTTTGAGCCTTGATCCATTCACCGTAAAAAGCTTGTGGCTTTTGTTCTAATCTCAATAACTCTATAGGGGTAAACATTTAAAACCTTGAAAGGACCCGACCACCTTGAGCGAAGCTTACCAGGAAATAGCTTCAGTCTTAACTTGAATAAAAGAACTAAGTCATCTTCCTGAAATTCCCTCTTATTAATGAACTTGTCATGCTACCTTTTCATCCTCTCCTTATAAATGTTAGAACTTTCATAGGCATCCAAATGAATTTTCTCAAGTTCATTCAGTTTTAACAACCACTTTTCCCCCATAGACTTCAAATCAAAGTTTGACTTAGGAGGCCTTGAGTTCTAGCTCCACAGAGAGGTGGCATGGCGTACCATAGACTAACCTGAATGGCATGATGCTAATAAGACTCTTAAATGTCGTACGGCAAGCCTAAAGGTTATCATCAAGCTTATCTGCCTAGTCTTTTCTAGATCCCGCAGCCATTTTCTCCAGAATAGCTTTGATTTTATGGTTAGAGATCTCATGTTGGCCACTAGTTTAAGGGTGATAGTCAAGCCCATACTTGTGGTGTACTCTATATTTCTTCAACAAGGTTTCAAGCTTCTTTTGGATGAAGTGCATCTTATTATCACTAACGAGCATTCTAGGGATTCTAAAATGGGGGAACATGACTTTCTTAAAGAGCTTAGCCGCTACTCTCGAGTCATTAATAGCACTAGCAATGGCCTCCATCCACTTGGAGACATTGTTTACAGCAACCAGTACATATTTGCTGCCCCCATAGGATGACAAAGGTCCTATGAAGTTAATTCAACAAACGACGAAGATTTCGACCTCAAGGATCAAATTAAGGGTCATCTCATTCTTGCTAGGCATATTTCCTGCCCTGTAGCATTCATCACAAGTATGAACATAGCTGTGGACATCCTTGCACGAAGAGGGTCAAAAAAGCCCACTTGGAGTACCTTAGCGGTGATCTTCGAGGTACTAGCATGTCAGCCACATGGGGAATCATGATCATGAGATATAACACTCTAGATTTCCTCATTGGAGAGAGAATGCCTATAGATTTCATCATTTCACAACTTATAGAGAAAGGGCTCCTCCCAAAAGCACAACTTAATGTTATGGAAGAATTATTTCTTCTAGTAGGAGCACAAATTAGGAGGGTAGGATCCCCGAGGCCAAATAACTTGCAATATCCGCAAACCATAGAGCTTGACCCAAAGAAATATCATGCAGACACTCATAAGGGAAAGCATAATTGAGGGGAATATCTTAGCTCTCATAATGAGCCTAGAGCGATGATCAACTAAAACATTCTTGGCCCTTGCCTTACTATTGATTTCCAAGTCAAACTCTTGCAGGAGTAAGCTCTACAGGATGAGGCGAGGCTTTGCATCCTTCTTCTCTAGGAGATGCTTAAGAGCAGCATGGTTGGTGTACATAATGACCATATAACATGGGAAATAGGGTCGAAACTTCTTAATCGCTTATATGATCGCAAGCAAGTCCTTTTCAGTGGTAGCGTAATTCTGTTGAGCCTTATCCAGTGTTCTACTGGCTAGTAGATCACAACAGGCTTTTTATTTTTCCTTTGCCCTAAGATTGGCTCCACCAGTATGGCAACTAGTGTCTCATATGATCTCAAATGAAAGGTCCCAATTTGCTGGTTGAATGATGGCAATAGAAATCAATGTCTGCCTAATCCTACAAAAAGCCTCCTGACACCTATCAGTAAACACAAATAGGGCATCTTTAGCAAGAGTTAAGTGAAAAGCTTGGCAAGTTTAGAAAAAATCCTTAATAAAGCAACGGTAAAATCCTATATGACTAAGGAAACTTCTAATCTCGCTTACCAAAGTAGGGGGATGTAATCGCTTAACAGCCTCAATCTTCACTCTGTCTACCTTAATGCCCCTTCGAGAATTAATATGCCTAAAAACAATCCCCCTCCTGCACCATGAAGTGGCATTTTTCCCCATTTAAAACAAGGCTGACCTCCTTACATCTATAAAGTACCCTAGCTAAATTAGCCAAACACAATTCCAAGGTACTTCTATAAATTGAGATGTCATCCATAAAACCTTCAATGGCACTCTCAAAATAGTAATAAAAGATAGCAGTCACGCACCTTCAGAAGATAGTAGTCTTTTCTTAATCACTTGGATGGATAGCAATCTAAACGAATTGAGAGTAGCCATCCAAGTGAAAAAAGTAAGAGTGTCTTGCCAACCTTTCCAACA
This sequence comes from Carnegiea gigantea, assembly GCA_029747015.1. Taxonomy (NCBI): domain Eukaryota; kingdom Viridiplantae; phylum Streptophyta; class Magnoliopsida; order Caryophyllales; family Cactaceae; genus Carnegiea; species Carnegiea gigantea. The sequence continues at coordinate 235,988 of JAKOGI010000709.1, forward strand.
TCTGATTAATAAAGGGAACGGGGAAATGATCTTTCCGGGTGACTTTATTTAGTTTTTGATAATCAATGCACATATGCCACCCAGTAACAGTCCTAGTTGACATGAGCACATCGCGTTCATTCTTAATGATAGTCATACCTTTTTTCTTAGGAATTGCTTGAACTGGACTCACCCACTCACTATGTGAGATAGGGTAAACGACTCCAGCTTCAAGTAGTTTTACAACTTCCTTTTCATAAATTCTTGAATATTAGGATTTACTCTCCGTTGGGGTTGCCTAGAGGTTTATGACCATCATCAAGGTGAATTTAATGCATGCATGTAGAGTGAAGAACTAATTCCCTTAATATCATCAATGTCATATCTAATGGCACCTCTATGTTTTCTAGGAATGTCCAACAATAACAGGGAATTAGAGCCAAGGAATTGGTACCTGATGTGGGCAAGTAAAGGTTTTAACTCTACCTTAGGAGCACTCTTCTCCTTCTCCTTAGAGGTTTGGACCTCCACATTGAGAACTTCCTTGGAACATTACCTAGTTGTGTAGGGAGAAGAGACATTGAGGAGCCTTGGATACTCTTCCTTTTCCCCTAACTTGGCTGTCAGTCACATTCCGGCCAATTAGAATGTCCTCTAGGGAATCATCTATGGAATGATAACTCATGGTCTTTCGATTAAGGATCTTTTCCAATACATCAACTCTACAACAAGTATCATCCAGAGTTGGAGTGATCATAGTTTGTGGTAGATAGACCCCTACTTTTTCATCCCTTACTTGAAGAAAGAGCTTACCATTTTTGACATCTACCATAACTCCTGCAATAAACAAAAAAGGTCTGCCCAAGATGATAGGAATGAGGGCATTTTCTTCAACTTCCATGACCACAAAATTACATGGAATGAAAATCTTCCTCACCTACAGAGGAACATCCTCTAAGATACCAAGGGGGCGTTTCACCACTCTATCAGCAATTTATAGTGGGATGGTTGTTACGAAGAATTTAAGTTTTAATATTTATAATCCTAACTGCAACGTTTATCGTCAAGTACTCGAAGTGTCATCCACTGGGAGTTGGGTTTCAAGTACTAGAATTAGCTCAAGTGGCTCAAGCTAGGCGAACTCAAAAGGAAAGGAAGACAAGCTAAACTAAGCTAATAAACATACGAAAAGAGGCTTGGAGTTGCGATTTTACCGATTAGCGAACCAAGTAATCGAGGCAGGTCCTAACCTACTAAACCTATACTGTAATGCCCCCAGAATACTAAGGATTTACTGAAAACTACAGCAGAAGAGTTAATGATAGAAGGCGCTACCGTCATCTTGATAAGGACAAGGCTCACTGAAACCATTTAATCTTGCAACTCATGTTTAAATCACAATGTCTATTAAGCTGAAACACTCTAAGACCAAAGTCCATAATAGTTCAAGTTCAATACAATAGACTTAATCATACCATGTACTAACTCCCACTCCATACTAAATAAGTATATTGAATATAGACCCAACGTAACTTGACCCTAAGGTCAATCCCAACATTCATACTATGCTGAATCCACTGTGAGCACCTGATGACTTCCAAAAGGGCTTGCTAAATGGAGAAACATGTGATACTTCATCACCTAAAATGGAAAACATGAAAACAATTCGAAAATGTGAGCTAAAACTCAGTATATGCATTCCTGTATTGTAAAATGATCATAGAAACACTATTGATGGGTACCCGCTTTTGCAATTCATTTAGTTCGCAATAATAATGAAAATGAAAGTAATAAGAAGCGGCATTGCTTTTTATTATCTGGATGTGAACCTATTGCAATGATATGATCTATACGTAGGTGTATATCTACCAATCCAATCAAGAGTTGGCCTGAAGCCGTGCGGGTAAATGATGGGTTGACACCCTATAGATGATAATTGATGGGGTCACAAGTTAAATAGTAAATTACTGTATAAACTGATTCATTGATAAACTCATTAAGAGTTGTAACTCCATAAACATGTTCTGATTTCTGAAGATACAGGCAATGGACATACCTTAAATCTTTTAAAAAAAATGTTATCTGACTTGATAAATATGTTCTGAGTTGATAACACTTATGCATAACGGGAAACAAAAACCAGGCCTCGATTATATTTCATAAATGTCATTGTAGGCATGTGTAGTCAGTAAATGATCCTTATTCACATAATTGAGTAAGTATGTGTAATAGAAATTAAGTAATTAAATGGTATACATAACTTGGGTATTTCAATATAACTTCAAACTGAATTAATAAAAGTAATTAAATTCGATATAAAGTAAATAAAAGTAAAATAGACCACAATGAGATAAATGAGATTGCAAAGAAAAAGGCCTTAATGGTGACAAATGAGAGAGTGGTTATGGCCTTTTCTGAGATAGGCTGCTGATATAGCTTGGTTCAAGATAACAGCTAGTACACTGGATTGGCTAGATTTTTGATACATTTTGAATTGACTACGTAATAAAGGTCTGAGACTAAGATAGATATATCTTTGTTTAAAATAGCATAAACTATAATAACTTGGTCTGATAAATATGGTTTCTGAGTCAAAAATTCTCCCCACTTCCCATATTTCATTCACAAGTCCATTAGAAACAAAAGAAATAAACAATGACAATAGAAATGATCTATAAAGAAGGGATTAACATAGGGAGGTTAGAATAAAGATAACCATAAGTGTATCATGAATTCTGAAATATAACGCCACAAGAATTGTGGTTTATAAATATGGATTATAAAAGGTTCAATAAATAATCAGCCAAGGAGAAAGATGGCCTCGTTATACTCGGGTTTAACTGATGAATTTGAAATAAGATCACAAGTAACTGAGCTTCAACTAGGTGACTTTATAGCCACAAGCAACGAGATAAGTGTAATAGATAGATGGGACAAGCAATGTGTAATAAATAGATGGATAGGTTGGATAAGCAAAGTGCACCAGATAAACAAATAGATTTGATACCATAGCCACGTTTTAAGGGCCATTATCAGCTATCAAGTATTTATGAGTTAGCTATCAAGGTGTGTATGAATTATTTGGACCAGTTAAATGAGCTATTGACTATAAGTTCATATGCATGGACATATAAGGAAGAGCCATTTTCATTTGGGTGACCCAATCATTTGGTAATATGCTAAGATCCGAGCATTAGCGAGGTGAAGTGTGGAACCATTTGGGTGACTTGATAGTGAGGCATGCTCTCATTTATCTAGGAGTTGTATTGTATGTTTCATTTCTCTTATTTGTTTAAATTTTTGCAATCGTGCACTGCAGGTGTGTGACCCATTGAGTTGTAAACTCCGGCATGTGGCCATTGAGCTATTGAAGTGTTTCTCTCCATTTCAAGTATCTATTGTAAGGCTTTAAGTTGGGTTTTAGTCAGTTTTTAGGCAAAACTTTGTCCGTTTTACCCCAAGATTTAAGAGTTTTATTGAGGTATGTTAATATACCTAATCTTGGATACAGTGATGATTGAAACCTGATATGGGGATGCCATTTGCAACTTCTTAGGGGATTAATATAGTGTCAAGTTACAGTGTCAAGCTAAATGTAAACCTCTATATGAGGAAATTCTTTGTGGGACAATATCTTTGAGGTGAACCAGTATGAGATGAACATTATAATGAGTGCTTATGTCTGGTGATAATAGTTAGTAGCTTATGGTGTACTACTTGGCATTATATGGGTGGTACGAGTAAGATTAAGCTGCCATTCTTGACATTAGGACCTTACATCAGCAATGCTTCCATTAGTTCCCGTCATTGAGCCTTAGTTACCTTGAATTGTTCAGAGGGATCATTTCTTTGCCACTAACACTCTCTTGATTTATAATGGAATATTTATATAAAATCTCATATGTGGTCTATGGGGAGTTCTTTAAACACATCTGAGCAACCTTTCTTATAGGTGATTCAAACCTTGACAATCACAATTGTTTAATTCTCTGTTTTTATAATGGAGCCTATAATGACCCTGGTGTGCGTTACTGTGTGATTTGCAGTTCTTTCTAAGCATATTTGATCCATTCTACATACAGTTCAATCACCACTATGTTTATATTTTTACTATCACCTACTTTAACTCCTTACTTCTATTGGGCACTATTCATTTATTGCTTGCAAAACCTTTGATTGCTTTAGACCCAGTCATTGAGCGGCTTTTCACCAGTTAAATGTATCCATATTGTTCGTGTTTTTATAGCACCATAATGTTATGTTGGCATACTACTGTATGGTCGTGACTGCACGTCGTTACTTAAGTTATTTTAGCAATCCTTTCTTTACTAGTACAATTTATCTTATTAATGATAAACAACGATTTGTGCTATTCCCATCTGCTAGCAGTTTCATAGTTTATATACCTACCCAAGACTTCCATTTACTGCAAAATGTGTTATTGATGGATGCCATCATGTTCAGTCATAAGGTTGACTCCTTTATCTTGATAAATTGGCCTTTCAAACACCATATGAATAAAATTTCCCTTCTGTTAATGTTGACCCTCATCTTCATCATTTTACTCAAAATATGGGTACCGTATGACTTTTTAAATGCCCCTTTGGTATTCTGTTAGATTTCTTCACCTTCAGTACTTAATACTCCCTCTAAACTTCATAACATCGTTCATTTACTTTACTATCATGGCCATCATAAATAAATTGCATGTGTTGTCTATGTAGGCTATTTATATGCCTTACCTCTTTCATTACGATTCTTCATCCTCTCATTTATTCACCTTACATGTCGGTCTTTTATAACCAAGAAAGAAATATCTTTGCAAGAGTTCATGGTGTGGTTACATCTCATTACATTTTAGATTGCCTCCCTATCACTTCAATTTACTGAGACTAGTAGGTGGTTAAATGAGTTATCTTTTATAAATATACCTCTATTGGTATTGCTGAAACCATATTCATTGGGCATTTAATTCAGTTTGATTGGCAGATCTTGTTATCATTATGGGGATGAACTGACTATGTACTCATAGAAGATGACTTGTAAAGATCTTAAGGTTAGCTTGAGAAATGAGGAAGGACTAGACGTGTGTTTCTATGGATGGAGGGAAGAAAAATCCTATTTCTACCATAATTACACTGTGCAAGCAAGTAAATTATCGTATTAGTAATGCATTGAATATTAGTGATATGCCAACCACACTTGGTACATTCATATCCATAATTATAGTTTGTGAATTTAAATATGTTTCATTTGAGGACTTTCAAGATTGTTTTTCCCTAAGAAACGTTGATTTTCAGATCAACCTAGCTCTAGGTGCTTAATCCATTTTCAGAGCCCCTATCATATGACCCCTAGTAGAGTTCAAAGAACTAAAGATTTAGTAAGATGAATTGTTACAGACGGGAGTTATTTGACCAAGTGTGTCACCGTGGGAAACCCTAATTTTATATGTGTGAAGAAGGAAGGCAGAACCTTATGATTGTGTACTACGTACAGAGAGTTTAACAAGATCACTATCAAAAACAAGTGCCCTATACCTTGAATAGATGATTTATGGGATTAATTGCCAACAACAGATGTCGTTTCTAGGAATGATTTGAGGTTCGGATGTCACAACTAAACCATGGAATCACATAGTATCTTTTGTAAGAATACCCATTCATCGTAATTCTTGTAGTTGTTTGCTTGTCTCATCGTCAAAACTTGATACTATCCAATATTTTTTAATCTTCCTTGCATTTCAACCCGATATTTCCTATTAGTATGATCTTCCATATCTTTGCAAACCCATTGTTAAATGTGTAATATATTTTTGTTCGACTTCATATAGTTGTCAACATTCTAGTACTCTCTACCTTCATCATCTTTATTTCATGATCATGAGTTGTAGTTTATTTCACTGAGAGCTGATTCACACATCTACCTTACATCTCATTTATTCATAATGATAAGCTCGTATAACTTGTTCTGAATTCATAATGTAATTCCACTCTCATTGGTGTGGGTGATTGCGATTGTCATAATTCCTTTACTCTGTTTATTTTAAAATTCAAGTCCCACACATATATCTTACATTATGATAAATAAACTTCCACATTCTCTATTTAATCTTATTGTTGTATTCGATTTAGCTTCATATAAGCAAAGGCATGTTCCTATTGTGGCTTGCTCAATCTATTTATCTATCCATTGGCACTTTGCTTGTCCAATGCATTTATCTATCCATTACACCTTGCTTGTCTAATCTATTCGTCTATCTATTGTACTTTGCTTATCCAATCTATCTATTTATTTATTGCACATTGTTTGTCGCATCTATCTATTATACTTATCCCATTGCTTGGCTATAAAGTCGCCTAGTTAAAGCTCAATTGCTTGTCATCATGTTTCAAATTCATCAGTTAAATCCGAGTATAACTGAACCATCTTTCTTCTTGGCTGATTGTTGATTGGACCTTTATGATGCATATTTATAGACCATAATTCTTGTGGCATTATATTTCAGAATTCATGATACACTTGTGACTGAAATATGGGAAGTGGGGAGAATTTTTGACTCAAAAACTATATTTATCAGACCAAGTTATTATAGTTTATGCTATTTTGAATCAAGATATATCTCTCTTGGCCTCAAACCTCTATTACTTACTCAATTCAGATGCATCAAATGTATTTATCAAGCCAATCCAGTGTACTAGCTGTTATCTTGAATCAAGCTATACATCAGCGAGCCTTAAACCCGTATCAATAACCTATCTCAGAAAAGGCCACAACTACTCTCTCATTTGTCACCATCAAGGCTTTTTCCTTTATAATCTCATTTTTTGTATTGTGGTCTATTTTATTTTCATTTACTTTATATCGAATTTAATTACTTTTATTAATTCACTTTAAAGTTATGTTGAAATACCCGAGTTATGTATATCATTTAATTACTCAATTTTTATTACACATACTTACTTAATTGTGTGAGTAAGGATCATTTACTGACTACGCATGCCCACAATGACATTTATGAATCAGAATCGAGGCCTAGTTATTATTCCCCGTTATGCATAAGTGTTATCAAGTCAGAACATACTTATCAAGTCTGATGACATTTTTTTTAAAGACTCAAGACACGTCCATTGCCTGTATCTCCAAAAAGCAGAACATGTTTATCAAGTTACAACTCTTAATGAGTTTATCAATGAATCAGTTTATACAATGATTTACCATTTAACTTGTGACCCCATCAATTATGATCTACAGGGTAGCAGCCCATCATTTACTTACTCGGCTTCAAGCCAACTCTTGATCGGATTGGTAGGTGTACACCTATGTATAGATCATATCATTGCAAGGGGTTCACATCCAAATAATAATGAGCACTTCAGTTTCATATTGCTTTCATTTTCATTATTATTGTGAACTAAATAAATTACAAAAGCAGGAACCCATCAATAGTATTTCTACGCTCATTTTACAATACAGGAATGCATGTAATGAGTTTTAGCTCATATTTTTGAATTGTTTTCATGTTTTCTATTTTAGGTGATGAAATATCACATATTTCTCTATTTAGCAAGCCCTTTTGGAAGTCATCAGATGCTCACAATAGACTCAGCATAACATGAATGTTAGGATCAACCTCAGGGTCAAGTTGGGTCTATATTCAATATACTTATGCAGTGTGGAGTGCGAGTTAGCACATGGTATCATTAAGTCGATTGTATTGAAGTTGAATTATTGCGGACTTTGGTCTTGGAGTGTTCCAGTTTAATAGATATTGTGATTTGAACATGAGTTACAAGATTAAATGGTTTCAATGAGCCTTGTCCTTATCAGGATGGCGGTAGCACCTTCTATCATTAAGTCTTTCGCTGCTGTTTTCAGTAAATCATGTCATTAGCATTATGGGGGTGTGACATATATGGACAACTAGAGATGGTTGGTTGCACCAATAAAGACACTCAAGCCCTCTCTCAAGGGTCATGAGCTAGTCTAATTAGTCTAACCACCTATTTTCATTGGGCTAGCCTAATCAGACCACGAGATTAGCAAATCTAGGACCTATATAGGATCGGGACTATTTTTATGTCAAAATTCCGACTATCCTTTCACCCACACTAGCTAATCAACCTCACTTGTTGGCATAAGTCAATCACCCAAAAATATAGATGAAAGCTCTCTCAAGCATTTCATTGAATACTTAGCAAGTATGAGAGAAAACTGTAAGTTCAAGGCAGAAATTAGGTGTGGCTCACCCTAATCCAAGACCGATGAGCCATCAAGCAGCTAACCACAATCCAAGCCAACAAAATTTAGCTACTAATCATCATAAGAAAGCTATGAAATCAATCACAACTAAACTAGCAACCATGAACCAAAGAAAAGAGAGGATGAAACTAATCTAATCTAATAAGCTAATCTAACATGTATTAACAACAAAAACTAAACATTTAAACTAAACATAACCTAACCTAACATGTTTAAATAAAAGAAGTAAGAACAAAAGATGAAATAGACAGAGAGAGAGAGAGAGAGAGAGAGAGAGAGAGAGAGAGAGAGAGAGAGAGAGAGAGAGAGAAAGCTTGGGCTTGAGAGAGATAGAGGGGGAGAGAGAGAAGAGAAAACTTAGGCTTGATTGAATAGAGATCAAATGCACAAGCTAGAATTCAAAATCCACCCAAATAAATCCTAATCTCCCAAATCTAATTTCCCCTATTGTCGTTTTTATTGGCTAAACCTAAGCTAAAACTTTCAAAAAAGTCTTTAAAAGGATCCCTCAAAAAGTCCCGAAGAAGGCCCTGCAAAAGAAATCAAGCTGGGGGAAAAATAGGTAAATAGAGCAGCAAGTGGCTATGGCCGTCGCACCGACGATCAGTGGCCGAAGCCACCAAGACAGCCGGTTACGACCAAGACAACCGGCTGTCATTACACCATGTCCAACCACCTGTATAGTGGCAATGGTTGGGAGTGGTGGCCATGACTCCCGTCGTCTTTTCCTTTGCAATCTTCCGGCTTTTCTTGTTCCATCTTCGCTCCTTTTTGTGGTATTTGCTCAATTGAACTTATTACCTGCAAAAGTAAATAAAATAAGTAAAAATCTTAAAATTAGATTATTATACAAGTTGAAATTAGGAGATAGAGGCATGTAAAATATGACAATTTACTACCAAATGAATGCCCCCACGCTTATCTTTTGTTCATCATCGAGCAAAACAAAAGAAAAACTAACCTAGGAACCTAACTCACTTTGGTAGATGCATCAAGCTCTTTAAACCCCTTAGTTCCCCCAAGCAGACTAGTGAGATCTTGTGAGAGCTTACAGGAGATATAACCATAAAATGTTTGAAATATTTTTTAATTTTTTTCAAAAGCAAAGCATATATACAAGGCAAAGGGGAAAATATGTACAAATCTAGATCGATTTTTTCGCGCTAACAACCAAGCTACTAAGCCATATAGAAGCAAAACGTACATTCAAGACACATATAGGCTATAAATGCATCCCGCCTCTCATTTTTCACCCCACATAATACAATGACCCGATTTGCACACAGCAGCGCTCTGTTCAAGGTGTATTGATTCTTAATGCTATGCTAAAATCGGGCCAAATGTCATTTTTACTTTGCTAATGGAGTTCCCTTTATTAGGTCTCATTGTTTTTCTTTTTTTGTTTTTCTTTTTTTTCGTTGTTCTCCTTATGCTTCTTTGCCAGGCCGAGTAGTTCTTGGCTTGTTAGGCCTTGAACTTTTAAAGAACAACTTAATACATATTCAAGCTTCTTCCCTATTTAGGGATTTCATTTGTATGTGCAAATCACTTATTCAAGCCTAAATAGAGGTATCAGAGTTAAGCTCACTTTTACACTTCTTGTTTTCCTTATTTTTTTCTTTTTCTCATAATGAGGCCAAAACTGGAAGTCAATTAACTAAGTAGAATGTCTCTGAATCCAAATTTCAACAACTAATACCAAAAGTTAATGGTTAGGTGTAAAAGATAGGTACAAAACCACACATATAAAACAACATTATTATGAGAGATCGGAGATCACATTATAGACAAGTGTTCCGTTATGCATATTCGACTTATATACAAGCTAGCAACCAAGCTATTAAAGGTCAAAGCCAATCACAAAGACACAAAAGTCCCCCAAATCCAAGAAGAAAAACTGTAAAAAAAAATTGTAAAATTTTGCAAAAATGTACATGAATCCCCACCCCTACACTTAAATCTCATAATGTCCTCATTGGGAACCAAGGAGTCACAACAACCAGAAAAACACACAAAACAATACAAAACACATAAAAACACTAAAGGTGCACACATATACACAGGGTAACACACTCATCCAAAAGCATAACCTATCCCAATCAATAACAAAACCACACATATAAAGAAAACTAATACAACCAAAAACAAATATATATAAATCTAACAATGCCACCAATCACAAAACACAAATATAAACAAAAGGCACACAAAGGTGATCATAGCCATCAATTGGCTCCATAACATCCTAAATTTCACCTTAAAATGATCTCTAACAAAAACACAACCTAATATCCACAACTAAGAAGAAAAAGAAAGAAAACAAAAGGAAAGGGAGAAGAGGTTGAACAATTATACCAAGTCAGGTACTAATTGCACCCAAACTATACCTCTCGAAGATAATGTTATAGAGATTCGAGGAGCATCAGTCGTTCCCCCATATTAGTCAAGACGTGGGTCTCTAATTCAGACACCGTTAGAACTCTCAAAAGTTTGTCATGTGCTAGTGAATGCATCTCAGAGTGACGTAAGTAAGAGAACACAAATAAGAAAGAAGCAAAGGTAGTCAATGTCCTCTTACGTTCATCAAAAGCCCTAGAAAAATCGAAAAAATAATCAAAGAAAGTGGTCCACTCAATTTTCCTAGGCATGTCCTCTTGGTGTGTACAACAAGGGTCAAAGGAGCGATTATACCTTCTAATGTCACCTAGGCACTCATAAAATGCATGCAAATAAAAGGGGTGGCAGGAAGTAAGGGAGATGAAACGGGGGCTAAGTCAAGTGACTCGGTACAAATGTGGTCAATGTGCTCAATGCTAGGAGCGACACCAACCGCCATACCATCACCGCACAACTCCTCAAAAGGAGTCTCCTCAAGAAATGGCTCAATCAAAGTATGTGCTTCCGTCCAATCAAGTAAATCATCCTTCACAAAACTAGCATCACCCATAAAAGACTCATCCATTCCTAACCCCATGCACTGAGCTAAAGGGAAAGGAGAAGAAAGTAAGCTCAAGACACCTTTAGTAGTGTCTGTAGGTGTGCTAGACAAGGATGGAGCGATGAATGGTAAAGAAGTCAATGGATGATCAATCACTTCCTTTAGGCCCGTCAAGGGTGAATCAACCATAAAATTAGGCTCTAGGGGAAAGGGAAGACTCATAATCATCGTAGGGACTAACTGTAAGCATAGGTGAAAATGGACTAGGGCCAGTCTCTTGCAATAGGCCACACTCCCTCATCTAACTAACTAAATGCCCATGTCATTTATTCATTGTTCTATTATGGCATTAAGTCTAGCATAGTATTTGTCAGAAATATCACAATAGGGATAAGAATTTACATTATTGTCAAAAGATTAATAATAAGAGCACACAATAGGAGAATAAGAGGAATGATGATGAAATGAATCCCTAAATTGATCTACACATGCAGATTCAGCGTACAAATCATAGGAAATGGGGGAAGGGCACACAAACGACTTACTAGTAGTCTTATAATGCCATTGATACTGAGACAAAGACTCAAACAAATTCCATATATAATCAACATCTCAAGAGCACATACTACCATGACACATGGACTCAAGGGTGTGTTGGGTCTCATGTATTATTCTCTCAAGCACAACATTGCATATTTCCTATTTTTCATACGTGAAATGCACATATTGAGCATGTTAATCATTCAATCTAGGCAAGTATTGCCAAAAAGGTTCATCTTCAAATTGAGGTAAATGGAAAATAGACATTGTGATTTTTTTTTTTTAGGTTTCTGATTTTTTTAATTTATTTTGGATTTTTTGAAAGCCTAGCCTCGAACGCTTAAGTAAACCCTAACATTGAAAAGCGTCAACTCCCTAAAAATGGCGCCAAAAAATTGTTAGGAAGAATTTAAGTTTTAATATTTATAACCCCAAGTGCAAGGTTTATCGTCAAGTACTAGGGGTGTTGTCCATTGGGAGTTGGGTTTCAGGTATCGAAATTAGCTGAAGTGGCTTAAGCTAAGCGAAGTGAAAAGGAAAGAAAGACAAGCTAAACTAAGCTAATAAACATAAAAAAAAGAGGCTTAGAGTTATGATTTGGCCAATTGACAAACCAAGTAATCAAGGTAAGTCCTAACCTACCAAACCTATACCGATAATTAGAGATGGTCAGTTGCACCAACGAAGACCACCCAAGCCCTCTCATAAGGATCATGAACTACTCTAATTAGTTTAACCATCTATTTCCATGGGGTTGGCCTAATTAGAACACGAGATTAGCAACCCTTGGACCTAGCAAGGATCGCCTAAAAATAAAGAAAAAAGCTCTCCCAAGCATTTAACCAAACACTTAGTGGGCATAAGAGAAAACTCTAAATTTAAGGCATAAATTGGATGTGGTTAGGCCTAATCCAAGACTAATTAGCTATCAAGAGACTGATCATAATCCAATCCAACAAAACTTAGCTACTAACCATAACAAGAAAGCCATGAAATCAAACCATAACTAAACTAGCAAACATGAACCAGAGAGAAGAAAGGATGAAACTAATCTGATCTAACAAGCTAATCTAACCTAGATTAACAATAAAAACTAAATATTTAAACTAAACATAATCTAAGCTAACATGCTCAAATAAAAGAAGCAAGAACATTATATGAAATAGATAGATAGAAAGAGGGGGGAGAAAGAGAGAGAAGAGAACTTAGGCTTGATTTAATGAAGATGAAATTCACAAGCTTGAATCCAAAATCCACCTAGATAAATTCTAATCTCCCTAATCTAATTCCCCTATTGGGGTTTTTTTTAGCTAAACCTAAGCTAAAACCTCCCAAAAAGTCTCTAAAAGGAGCCCAAAAAAGTCTCGAAGGAGGCCCTTAAAAAGAAATCAAGCGAGGAGAAAAATAGGCAAATAGAGCAGTAAGTGGTAATGGTCATCGCACCGGCAATCGGTGGCCATCACTAGCAAGATAGCCGGCTATCACCATCCCCTACCCTGCCACCTGTAGGGTGGCGACGGTTGGGGGTGGTGGCCACGACTCCCGTCATCTCTTCCTTTATGATATTCCAACTTGTCTTGTTCCATCTTTGCTCCTCTTGTGGTACTTGCTCAATTGAACTTATTACCTACAAAAGTAAACAAAAAGAGTGAATATCCTAAAGATTATATTATTATGCAAGCTAAAATTAGGTGATAGAGGCATGTAAAATATGAGAATTTAGTACCAAACAATGGTGAATCACACACCTAAAGTTCTTGCAGATGGAGTATGGCTTGAGGCTCACACTAGCCCCGAGATCACAAAGTGCTCTACTGATGATGACATCCCCAACAAAACAAGGGATAGAAAAACTGCCCAAATCTAAAAGCCTGGGAAGGAGCTTATTCTAGACAATGGCGCGACATTCCTCAATGAGAGACACTGTGGCATTCTCAAGACACTTCCTTTTATTGGAGAGCAGATCTTTTAGAAATTTGGCACAAGAAGGCATGTCAGTGATAGCCTTTAAAAATGGAATGTTAATATGGAATTTCTTCAGCATCTCTAGAGCCTACCATACTCATGTTGTTCTCTAGCCTTCACTAGATATAGAACAAGGGGCTTGTAAGGCCTTACTAAAGATGAAGTGCTCCTCGCTTGTGCTTCTTGCGTCTTCTCAACGTAATCCTTTTCACTTGGAATTTCAACTGCAACCTCCTTGTTAGCACCACCTTTTCCCTTGACCTCACTCATGTCTTCCCTCATGGACATTTTGGGACCCTCCAATTCTGTCCTACTTCTTAGTCTAATAGCATTAATCTGACCCTTAGGGTTGGTCTCATGTTAACCTTGTAGGTGTTCTTGAGGTCTTGAGAGATGGCTTACATACTGCAGAATCTGTATGATCTGGTTTTCTATCATCTTCTAAGGAGTGGTCATAGTCTTAAATTTGGAGCTCAAGTGATTGGCTAACTCACCAAGAGCATCATTACTCTTGGTTGAAGTTTGAATGAAACGCACCATAAGACTTTTCAGATTGGATGTTTGTTGAGGAGGTTAGGTAGCTAAGTTCTATGAGCCTTGTATTGAAAGCTCGGGGTTCAAGTGGCACTAGGTGGTAATGGGGTTGTTGTTTTCGTAGAAGAAATCTGGGTGTTTTCTCCATCCCGGATTATATGTGTTTGAGTAATGATTATTTTGTGGGTGTGGATTGAAATTATGTATGGCATTGGCATGTTTAACTCCTTGGAAGTTGGTTTTATAGTCAGTAGCCACATGCCCTTGAGTACCACATATCTCACACATAACTTCTACCCCAAACACCGTACTAGATGAACTACTCGAATTAGGAGTCCCAAGCCTATTGAATCTCTGTGCATGGGCATTAACCTTGCTAGCAAGAAGATCCGTTACATTAATATCGTACTTGCCACTACTCCTCTTCAGACAGGTTCTTTTACTAGACTAGTGGTAGTTATTTAAGGCCATAGCCTCCAATAAAGCTTTTCCTACCTCAATTGACTTCCCCATGAGAGCATCTCTGGCTACACCATCAATGGACATCTTCAGAGATTGGTCTACTCCATTGTAGATGGTTTGGACAAAGAGCTAGTCTGGAACACGACAGTGTGGATATTGGCATTGGAGGTCCTTAAAGCTTTCCCAAGCTTCATATAGTGACTCTCCATGTTGTTAGACAAATGAAGTGTGTCTGGCCCTAACTTAGCAATCTTGCCAGGTAGGAAGTACTTGCTGAGGAAAGCTTTGGAGATATCATCCTAGGTGGTAAAAGAATTTGGCTCTTAATTTTGGAACCAATCACTGGCCTTGTCCTTCAGTGGGAAAGGAAAGAGCCTCAGTCGAATCGCAACGGCAGACACCCTATTGAGCTTTATGGTATCGCCTTTTGCTAAGAAAATGCGAAGAGGCACATTAGAGTTTTCAGTGGGGTGTCCACTAAACTGATCTCTGTGCATAAATATGACTAAGGCCGGTTGAAGCTCAAAATTGTTCGCTTCGATCGCCAGGCTCGTAATAAACAAGGTAATGCAAGATGCCTACGGTAAAGCATAATACTACAATACTCACATATATCATCCTGCCGTTACGGCTTCTACCTTTGGTTTCCTTTGGGCATTGATTTACTTAAGTGTACTTGCTTTGATCTCAAGGTCAAAAGGAACAATGCTTTGGTTCCATTGACTGCATCTATACATATAAAGAAAAAGCTATACCAAGCATAAGCAAGCCCAATGAAGAATAAACAAAGGCAAGAGACAATGGAAAAGGGAAAGATAAGGCCTAGTCTAAAGTACTTTAACTGATTTTGATATTGAAATTATAAGTTTCTTGGCAACGACTCCAAAAACTTGTTGTGTAGAATTATTGCAAGTGTGCGGTGCTAATATAATTAGCAATGACAAATACGGGCCATGTCATCAAGGTACTCAATTTCAACCACCAAAACTGATCTTAATACTCAATCTAGGCAATGATAATTTAGGTTGAAGATTCCTAAAAATAGTTTAAGATTGCTGAGTAATAGAATCTTAGGTTAGGGATCACCACACTATTATGCTTTGTGCATCAATGACTAAGTTATGCAAACCTGCCCATGTAAATGTTTTGAGTGGAAAGATCATAAATTAGAACTCATGTACGCCTTCTTTTAAATGTCATTAGGTTGGCTAATAAATCCCAATTATCTATTATCATCAAACTAGAATTAACAAGGCCACTAAATTGAGTAATCAATCTTCCCACTTCAAGCCTTCATTGCTTTTACATTAAGAGATTGAATTGCTCACAAAGAAACACTTAGACATAAGATCCAACTTTTGTTGATCTCCTAAACCCCCTAATTAAGAATAGTGAATTTGTTCTCGTTCGAGACTTTCATCAAACACTTGGTGTACCAGCAAGAATCCTAGGTGTAAACATGGGAAAAAAAATCCACAAAAGCTTAAACTATGAATCAATCAAGCATAATAGGGCCTATCCACAACCCAAGATTGGGATTTATATTCTACACATCGAAAATCACAATTTCAAAACCTAATACGATAAACATGCACAGGTATGAAAACCCAGGGAAGCAATTAGAAAAGAGGAGAGAATTGAAGAACAAACTTAGATTAAGCTTAATAGTGATCGTCACTCAATCTTCATTAATCACAAACTTCATACCAAAAACCCTAAAATAAAACCATCAAATCACCTCTCAGGAAGTGGTCCTCGATAAATTCCTTGGTCCCAAATAAAACCCAAAACAGTTACTAGTAATGCGAAATATGGCAAAGGGCACGGTCATACCTCGATGCACAGTGTAGTCATACTTTTCTGGCCCTCAACACTTCATAAGACCTCTTTTCCTACTTGAAACTCATCCCCAAGGCTTTTCTTTCAAGTAAAACTAGTGATTTTCTCATCTTCTTGGCAACAATGCTTGAAAATAAGGCAAACCACTCAAGAAGCACAATATGGACTGAAGAAAGCCAATTTGACCATTTCTTATCAAGATTCAACATAAGAATAAAGGGAAAAGGGAACAAATAGGGGCTAAAATGAGGTCAAAATTAAGGTTTATCAAAGTAGTCACTACATTGAGAGTAGAGGACTTATATTGCTTCTCGCTTCTTAATCCTTAAAGCAATCTTATTTTGGGAGCCTAAGGAGTCTTTAGAAAATCACTTCCCCTTTGTTGGGAAGTGTGAAGGTTAGGAGATGGTTCCCTTAGAGAACCTGCAGCTTTATCTAGGAGGGCTTCAAAAGTAAATCCCATTAGCCCCATCGTTGGCATCAATCTTTATGGTCTTTGTAGGCACTTCCTCATGATTTCTCTAATTAGGCAAATGTTAGGAGTAAGAGCATTAAGAGGATTGGCAATCACTACTTGTAAGCACTTCTACTCCAGTACTATGTGCCCTCTCGTTGTCAGCTTGAAAATTGTAAGGCTATGGCTCCTTTATTACCTCTTGACGAATTCTTCCCTTTATCGATTGAAGGCTTGCTCTTTGTGGTGCTCATCTCTTCTCTATGAAGAAGGTGTTTAACAAGTAACTCATCTTCACTAAGGATGATATGGCTGATGCTGAGTTCCTCCCTATGGCCATGGAGGAGGATAAGCCCCCTACTATGTCATGATTAGGCAATTTTTAACCTCTCTCTCGTCATTAATAAGTTATTCTAGGCGCTCATGGACCTAGGAAGTGATCTACCCTTAAAAAACTTTTCACCTTCCTTTAGAGGTCGAGAGAACAATAACAAAGTTGATGTAAGAAAAGGCAAACAAACAAAAATAAGAAGAAATGGAAAAATTAAAAAATTTAAGCAAACACAGGTTTATGAACGGCTTAATAATTCCAATGTCATACATTCTTGCAAGGTAAGGCATCCATATGTTGCTCACCCCTACAAAATTTGCAATTTCATTGGAAATTCCTTATTGGAGTTAGCGAGATATTTCTCAAAATTAGGATTTGTCTTCCCCACCAGGGAAAGACACTAATCCTCGTGAAGGTCCTTCACATAATCCAAGCAACCTTTCTAACCTTTAGTCCAAAAGGCTTGTCAAGAATCATACCTTCATTATTTATAGCCTAAAAATAAGTTGGAATTCTAATGTAGCCTGTAGAGTTGGATGAACTTCGCTATATGTGGTTTCCTATTGCGGATAATACAATGGACCCACGTTATGCACGGAGCATTTTAATCATGAAAAATCTTTTTTTTTTTTTTGATTTGAAACAACAACAATTGAAGTTGTCATGAAGAATTAAGGATTGAAAGTGAACATTACAATATTAGGATTTCTCGTATGTCTTAGAGCAAACAACAAATAAATACATTTACAAATATATTTAAATAAATGTTTATAGGAATTTTGCATAATCTAATAGCAACCTGTTCGCCCCTAGTCTGTGACTTCCCTTTCACCACTCAGTAACTACACCTATAAATTAGACTTGTATAATCCAAATTACCTAGAGATGTCAAAACCTAATTACTTCATGTATAAAACTTAATAGGTTTAGACCATCACATTTTCATTCTGTCCTTTTTAATGAAATACAAGCTTTTAATGAAATACATTTAAACACAAAAATCATACACTATGATACTCCCAAAATAGAATCATCCACAAAAATTGTCCCAAACTTGGTATATCGGCTATGAAATAAACCTTTGATTCCCGACAAGGATCAGTCTCTTGAATAATTATGCCTTCATCGTCATTTTAATTTTAAAATTTTATCCTGTTAACGTTAATTCAACGTCATATAATAATATATAAAATGTCAATTTAACATGCTATTAAATAAAATTGTAAATAAATAAACCTAATTACGTTAAAGCATGATATAAGGAAAAAGCAGTTGAGAATAACAAAATTTGGCTCAAACATTGAGATTTAAATAAGGAAGGGGAAGATTGAGGGATTTTCTTCTGGGAAAATGAGAAAGGGGAGATAGGGAATTTTGTTTGCGAGGGGCGGGGAAGGGGTCTTGAAGGGGGGTCCTTTGTGGTTGTATGAAATAATTTAAAACCACTACATGCATCAACAATTTGCTCGAAATAGCTTATGAACTTGATTTTTGTTTTTAATAGGTCATTGTCAAGCATTCGCATTGGAATTGCCAGGATTTCTTTTGATCTAATGCCACTAGTAGACAATTTATCACCCATCCCATGTCTATATGATGAAATTCACCAACCCCTTCCCTCCCCATATAGAACCTAATTCCCTAAAATTCCTTCATAATTCAATCCTCATAATGTTGATTATCCTTTGCAATTCTTTCCAGTGAAAGAACATTAAAAAACAAGCCGCATATATAACCCCAAAATGGTATTATAGAAAGCAAATATAATTCTTAAAAGTCAACCCTGCACAAAATCTCCCCCTCTACATCAGTGAACCCTGTTATGACCTGTTCCCCTCTAAGTCTCTTAATGAAATAATCAACGTGAATACTTCAAAATTGCTTTATAGATGTTTAATTTTCACAGTCTTGACTATGCTATATGTCATTCTTCCATCCCAAAGAAGAGAAAAGGACATTAAAAATCCAAAATTATTACTAAACTCAACAATCCAGCACCCAAAACAGAACTACTAAGAGAAACAAAATTCCAATTCAAGAGTGACAGAAGACCAAGTCACTTACAATTTAATAATCTAACACCATGCCATTTTCTACAGATCATTTTGTGAAAAATGTTGTTTCCCTTTTGAATTTCATTATAATTACTTTGTTGTTACTATGTTATGTCTTAAATTCATTAATGCTACAAGCCTATAATCCTGTAATTAGGTAAGGAAGACAATGTATGTAATAGCTAAATGTTGGGGGCTCTATTGTTACGTGTTAGTAATAGGGCTTGTGGCCAAGGGGCACCCAGTAGTACCAGTCAAATGGATGTTATGATTCTCAAATATTCATACTTTTGGGTTTTCCATATCCATGCTCTATTCCAATCCTATCATATCTACCATTGAGAATAAGGAGTAGATGCCTTTGAGAACCGAATTCAACTGTGCACCTAAAGACGTCGCATGCTTTTCTCATGTATGCAATAACATATGCAAAAGCAATGAAGGAATAGGGGGAAAAAAAAAGCAAAGAAATCCAAGCAACATTGACAAGCCCAAAAGGTGAAATAAACTTGAAATTAAAAAACCCGTACGCTATAATTTTTCTATATTCGATAGTCATTGTAATTTTTCTTTCTGTTTATTATATAATTTTTGTACATTATATAGTCGTTACGAACTAACCAAAAAAAAATCACAAATTTCTATCTCGTACAATATAATCATTTAATTTCTCTGCCTTCAAAGTTCTTTCTTCTGTTTTGAAACGGTGGGATTCTAATGCCAGAGTTTCAAATTAAATCAAGAAAATTAGAAGGCACCAAAATTGAGTCCTTTGATTTCCCATGTCCTTACCGTAATTTGTTTTCTCATTATGAGAAGTCAATTTAGAAGTTGTCATAACCGAATGTCTCACAATCAAAAGATCAATCCAATGAACAAATTTCTTATTCTTTTAATATCAAAAGTGTAGTAGGCCAAATACACAAAAAGAGGGGAAAGAGGAAATATACAGGAACAAATTAACAAAGTCTAACCTGTAGATTGAGAGATTCACTGTTGTTGTCACCAGTAGCATCCAAAGTTGAAGCATAAGCAGAAGAATGGAATTTCCATTTGTCCATTCATCCAATACCTCCTTGTGATTCTGCATAACACAAAAAGGGAGACATAAATTAACCAAAAAAGGAAAATTTTATCAGCTAAAGAACATGGATAGGTAAACACTCACTAGACAAAGATTGAAGCTAGAGAAACTACATGCCCATGGAGAGAGAGTCAGAGAAAAAGAGAGAATAGGAAAGAGGACTGACACATAGGGATGGAAAGAGGTGTGAAAAGGCTGAACTCTAAAGCATAGAGATGAGAGGAATAGTGGATAGAGAGAGAAAGAGACATGCAGGATGATTTTTGTTTTGTGGGTATTTCTTAAATTTTTTTAATCTTCTAATCAGTGGTGCACATTAGCTTTTTGAGCTTAATCAACAGTGAAAAATATACTAACGTCTGATATTTGCTCTCAGTGTAGGAAATGACAATTAAGAGAAGATTACTATTATGCATATTACACATGACAAAATAACTCAGAAGCTATAATGTTGGAAATGGCATTGGGCCTAAGGTGGAAAAAAAGATCCTATAGAGCTCTAGGAGCTTTTCAGTGAATGAGTTCAAGGGATTCTAAGACCATGCTTAAAATGCTCCCTATAAATTGCATAGAAAGCTTCGGTAGGTTCGAAAACAACCTTATCAAGCTTAGGGAGGCATACACCAAATCTACACTAATGTTCTATGAAATCTTGTTCCATGATCGCTTTTCCTTTAGAAGAGGTTATAACCTCATCTTCGGTGGGCTCTTGTCGTCTAATGTCATTAGAACCTATGTTCGGATAAGGCCTAGGCCTTCTTCTCCTTAAAAGGTGTTGTACTAAAAACTCTACTTTCCTCTTCCTCTTTTCAAAAGACTTCAAAGTCTTTTGAGCAGAATTGGGGAAGAAAATGGTTTAGGTTAGAGAAGCTTTAGAAGCATGTGTTTTCAGCTTGTAAGTTTCCAGTGTCCTCAAGTGGAGGACTTGATTAACGACCGGTAGCAACCTAAACAAAATGGGATCCAGGGCTGGCTAGTTTTGGAACCTTAATAGTGGAATAGGTGAAATCATCCTCCATAGTTTCTACCGTAAGAAATGGCACACCTCCTTTACTAGTGGTCGTCCCTAGGGCAAGTCTTGAGGTGTCTATAGGTCGGCCATGGGGATGTCACACTAGGGGCCCATAAAACTAAGTCACCCTATTTGGGAAATTAGGTTCTAGTACCCAAATAAATAGGCAAATTCTCAGGCTACTTGCAAGAAACTCTTGGACTGTAGCTAAAAGTGGACTGAATCAAATTGACAGTTGGGTTAGCTTGAGGATCGGGTCATAAGGGTCGGTAGTTGGGATTTTCTCAACCTCAATCCAACTAAACCCTTGTTTGCGTCATTGACCCTGTGCTTGCTCTCGAGTTATTGGGTCGGTCTCGATCCGCAACCCTGCCATATATGAAAGATAATCGTTTTCATTAAATTTTATTGTAGTCATTTAAGTTTAACACTCAATACCTTACCATATGAAATGTTAAGTGACAATAGACTGTTCCAACGAAAGGTATCATAATTATACTACAAAAAAGTGACTTTTACCAAGATGAGTCATTTTGTTGGTACAAGCCATTATTCTATTAGTAGACATTTTCGCTAATAGACATTTACCTGTTGTAAAATTATTGGCAGTGTTACAAAAATTGGACTGGACAGACCAGTCGAACCGGTTCAACCGGTAACCAATGGATGGTCCGGTCCGGAAACATGCTAGAACCCTGCTTTCCATTTGAACAGGTCAAGACTAAATAAAATTCCGGTTAAACTGGGGTAACTGCTTAAAGAAACTGACCACAGATTTTTATTTACTGGTTGGGGATCACTCTGGCGCCGACAATGGAGCAAGCATCGGTTGGCAACTCTGTTGGCCACTCAGATGCATATGCTGTACTTGAAGTTGAATAAAGAAGACACGACAATATGAAACGAAAATAAAAACTCCATAAATGCTCGAGCTATAGAGGAGGAGAGAGGGGGAAAGAGGAGGGGAGAAAGCAGGAATGCAAGTGAAGGCGTAAAGACTAAAGCTTGCCTTACTGCGGCACTGCATATTACCCAACTAGCCAATAGCCACTAGGCTCTCTTCATAATTTAACTTAAATGAGTCCACTAGGCTCTTTTCATTGTCTAACTAATGTGGGCTGGTCATAAGTCAATCATCGATTGGGCCTCATATTCATCTGCCCAACTCCCTCACCCTTACACTCGTGTTCTTTTTTTTCATTCATATTTATAGATATAGACAGAATATATATTTATGTATATATAAATATATATATATATATATATATATATATATATATATATATATATATATTGGTAAAAGATTTAGCCGGGTCACACCCGGTTTAATCCGGGTCAATAGATTAATAGGTGAACCGATTCAAGACGGTCTAACCGATCCAACTAGTAAAACCATCGACCCTCTTCCTTAACAGGGTTGATTACTGGTTCTTTTAACATTGATTATTGGTAAAAAACCTGATGGTAAAAGTTTTACCAACAAATGTTTAAAATCTATTAGTAATATTATTAGTGACAATTGCATTTCTACATGTATAAGTTTCTTTGTTATACCAACGTATGCTTTTGTTTATTAGCAAACTTTAATTGCAACAAAGAGATTTCATTGGCAAAACTAATAGCAATAGATCATTCTAAAGAAGTGGAAAATAAGATTATTCAAATGGTAGCATTTTTCATCCAAAAAAAAGTTTCCCCCTACATACATTTAAGCTATAAACAAATTAATATGGACCCTTAGATAATATTATTAATAATCAATAGACATATTGATCAAGAGAATGAAAAGTGCTACAATATACCTTTACAAATCAAAATGTTTATGAGTATGATCAATATCAAACAGAGAAAAAATACATGAAACAATAGATTTTCTCCCAACTAAAACTTCTGTCTTCTTTATATTCTTCATTGTCCTCCAAGTCTTGCCCTTCTAATTGTTCCGTTTAGAAAGTTTGATGATATAAGCCCTACAAAAAAGTTAATAGTTTGTTAGACTACTACTTTAACATAAGCAATAAATATAAAAAGTGTTCCAACTTACCAAAATTGGTAAAATGCTTAGAATAATAAAAATATGCCAGGTATGTTCTTACATAATAACTTGTAAAAATTTACATGGGTCACATGTATACTCCATATCATTTACAAGTACCCTAGTAAATTTCCATGTCATACAATGCCCCCTCTAGATCATTTTTTCCCCTCAACTTATCTGTCTAAATGCTATAATAAAATTTCTTATAAATATAATGGTATGATTCATGGCTAAGTTTATGCACAAACATCAGTAAAAAAGACACAGCTTACTACTAAGAAGAGAACTTATATTTTTCATTCCATATAATTAAAACTGAATCGTACCAACAAAAAATATGTTAGAGGCCATAAAGATAGGTGAAAAGTATCAACAGTTACTACTCACACTATTTCAATCATAATAAATTGATGGAAATGTTAGATAAAACAGCTCAAGAAGTGATAAGATTAACTACTTTAACATTTAAAAGACAGTAGCAAAAACTTCAGCCATTAACATACTAGTTGTAGCTATCAACTTCCTAGAGCGCATGGTTATAATGGGTTAGCAAGGATTAGCAAACATTAGTACCATTGATAATGCAGTAAAAGAGCATACAAAGTGGGGAAAAACATTAGGCTTTTCACCTCCTTATACCATCCCTAACCATGAATCTAGAACTTCTGAAACTAAAAACTGCAAGAAGCCATTGATCATTGTGTTCCAAGACACCATAACTTTAACCTTTACACTCATCAAAACCGTTCATACCATCCATAAGCTAACCATTCCTAATCAAAGCAAATAACCTATGCATAAAGTGATATTCTTGATGAACACAACTAGTTAAGGGGCATGCATTGCAAGCTTTAGCTCAAATGAACTCCTATGAACTCTATACATACTGAAGAACAAGAAGAGAGATTTGAGGGGATTCACACCTTGAAAAAAACTAGTAATAAGGGAAGACCATGAGTCCATGACAGTTTCTTTGAGGCATTTTTTTTTTTTTCAAACAGGTTGAGAACCCTACCAAAGTACAAATATTTAACATGCATTTAGACAAGGAAATTTTGGAGGAAACGAGATGAGTTGCAACGGTTTTTGATAAGTCGGATATATGCTACTTTTGAAGGTGCTAAATCATAGGTTTTACTGAGTATCTCGAGAAATGAAAGTAGGATGTGAGTCTGTCTCCTATGTCAATGCCTCGATCATTGAAGGAGCTATTTAACATTAAGATAAGATGTTTACAAAGTGAAGATTAGAATAGATATCCTACCCTTCTTAATTGTGAGAACAAAGCTGTTGGGAAGAGCATCCAATAGGATTTGATGACCCAAACATTCTTATATTTACTAATTCCCACAAATAGCTCTTTGCCCCATCTTTTTCATATTAGATCAGAGCACTAACGGGCAATGATCTCCTCATAGGTACTCATCTTGATGGTTAATTTTGACGCCAAAATATTAAATTTGTACTATAGGTGATTTGACCCTGTATTATGTGAATGGTCATATCATATACTAATTCCAGGTGTTATATTATTGAAAGCATCTATTGAGTTACTCCTAAACTTAGAATAAGTTGGATGATATTCTGATGAAAGACAAAAAGGATTGAATTGATTATGAACCAAATGAATCCAAGTAATGATGTTTAAATGGTTGGCAAATTCGAAATAAGCATGAAAGAAGTAGCCCTTTTATACGAGTGAAACATGTGCATGTTTATAGAGAAGATATGTGTGATTTTATTTGATTGATTAATTGGGAAGTTAATCAATGAAATTATTTAGCTAATCCAAATTTTAAATTTCAAATTTTGAGGAATTAAATTAATTGATTTGTTATGATTTTATCCCCACATGATAAATATGTTTCTAACCCATGATACTTACCATGTAAAAATGATATGATATGATTTGAGTCAAATTACGCAGCATTATCCCTTGGTTCTAAAATGAATATCTGCAATATTTTGCAATAGCGAACTGTGAAAGGGCCCGACCACCTAGAGCAATGCTTTCATGGCAAGAGCTTCAAACGGGAGTTAAATAGGAGGACTAAGTCTCCTTCCTAAAATTCACGACAGTTAATGAACCTGTCGTGGCACCGCTTCGTTCTCTCTTTGTAAATCTTAGAACTTTCATAGGCATCCAAACGGATCTCTTCGAGTTCATTCAATTGCAGCATCCTCTTCTCCCCCGCAGACTTCAAATCCAAATTGAAGTGCTTAATCACTTAAAAAACGCTTTATGCTCTAGCTCTACGAGGAGATGACAAGCTTTGCTATAGATGCGTCGAAAAGGGGTGGTGCTAATGGGGGTTTTGAAGGCCGTGCGGTAGGCCTAAAGGGTGTCATTAAGTTTATCTGCCCAGTCCTTCCTTGACCTCGCAGCCGTTTTCTCCAAAATAGACTTAATTTCACGGTTAGAAATCTCCACCTGGCCACTAGTTTAAGGGTGGTAGCCAACTCCATACTTATAATGCACTTCGTATTTCTTCAATAAGGCCTCCAACTTCTTTTCGATGAAGTGCATCCCATTATCACTGATTAGCACTCTCAGGACTCCAAAATGAGGAAAAATGATCCTCGTGAATAGTTTAGCCACTACTCTTGAGCCATTAGTAGGGCTCGTTACTACCTCCACCCACTTGGAGATGTGGTCCACAGATATACCTGTTGCTCCTCGATGATGGAAAATGGCCCATGAAGTCGATGCCTCAAATATCAAAAATCTCAACTTCAAGGATGAAGTTAAGGGACATCTCATTCTTCCTTGACAAATTCTCCATCTGTTGGCAGTGATTACATGTGCGACCATACACATAGATGTCCTTGAAAAGTGAGGGCCAAAAGAACCCAACTTGGAGGACCTTACCTGCAGTCTTGGAGGTGATAGCATGTCCCCCACATGGAGAGTCGTGACAATGAGAAATCATGCTTTAAATCTCCTCTCGGGGAGGCAACACCTGTAGTTCCTATCCTTACACAGCTTGTAAAGGAAAGGTTCCTCCCAAAAGTACATCTGGGTATCATGGAGGAACTTTTTTTTTTTTCCTGATGAGAGGAGAGATCATGGGGGAAGATCCCTGAAGCCAGGTAGTTCGTGAAGTCAGCGAACCATGGGGCACATCCCGAGGAGATAGCTATAAGATACTCATCAGGGAAAGCATCACCGATGGGGGTATCATGGCTCTCTCCAATGAGACTGGAAAGATTATCAACAATGACTTTCTCCGCCCTCGCCTTATCCTTGATCTCCAGATCGAACTCCTGGAGTAGCAGTATCCACCAAATGAGGCGAGGCTTCGCATCTTTCTTCTCAAGGAGATGCTTGAGTATAGAATGGTCAGTGTACACAATGACCTTGGAGCATAGGAGATAGGGCCGAAACTTCTCCATTGTGTACACGACCGCAAGCAACTCCTTCTCAGTTGTTATATAGTTTTGTTGGGCCTCATCCAGTGCTCTACTAGCATGGTAGATCCCACTGGCTTCTTATCTCTTCTTTGCCCCAAGACTGCCCCTACCGCATAGTCGCTAGTATCACACATGATCTCAAAGGGGAGATCTATATTTGACGGTTGTATGATGGGGACAGAAATCAGTGCCTGCTTAATCCTACAAAATGTTTCATGGAACTCATTAGTAAAAGCAAACAAAGCATCTTTCGCGAGAAGCTGGGTTAGAGGTTTAGCGATTTTGGAGAAGTCATTGATAAAGCGGCAATAGAATCTCGTATGACCAAGGAAACTCCGCACTCCATTTACCAAAGTAGGAGGGGGCCATCACTCAATAACCTCAACCTTAGCTCTATCTATCTCAATGCCCTCGTCAGAGAGAACATGGCCCAATACGACCCTCTCTTGTACCACGAAATGGCATTTTTCCCAATTGAGCATTAAATTAACTTCTTCGCATCTATGGAGTACCTTGGTTAGATTTTCTAAGCAAAAGTCAAAGCTACCCCCATAGACGAAGAAGTCATCCAGGAACACCTCCATGATGTTCTCAATGAGATCAGAAAAGATCGTAGTCATGCACCACTGGAAAGTGGCAGGGGCATTGCACAATCCGAACGACATCCTTCGATAAGCGAAGGTATGTAAAGGTCGCCTTCTCTTGGTTATTAGGATGGATAGGAATCTAGAAGAAACTGGAATATCCATCTAAATAATAGAAGAAGGAATGTCTTGCCAGCCCTTCCAACATCTGGTCAATAAAGGGGAGGGGGAAATAATCTTTCCGGGTGACTTGATTCAGTCTATGGTAATCAATACATATTCACCACCTGCTCACAGTCCTAGTTGAAATGGGCTCGTCCTGCTCATTCTTGATAACAGTCATCCCACCCTTTTGGGAACTACCTGAACTGGACTTACCCATTCACTATCTGAGATAGGGTAGATGATCCAAGCGTCAAGCAGTTTGACAATCTCCTTTTTCATAACCTCTTGCATATTAGGATTTAAACGTTGCTAAGGTTGTTGGGAAGGACAATGATCTTCATCAAGAAAAATGCGATGCATGCAGAATAAAGGACAAAGTCCATGAATATTGTTAATACTATAACTAATAGCACCACTATGCTTACGAAGCACATCCAACAATTTTTTTAGTTAGGGGCCATCCAGTTTAGCATTGACAATAACAAGAAGCTGATGGGGGGAGTCAAAAAACTTATACCTGAGATGGGAAGGTAGAGGCTTCAACTCTACCTTTGATGGGCACTTCTCCCGCTCCTTGGAGGCGGGCTCTTCCACACTAAAGATCTCCTTAGGGGATTGCCTAGGCGTGTCAGTCATATAACAGCCGATCAACGTGACCTTTATTGGATCCTGCACAGAATGTTGAATCTTGGCCTCTTGATTAAGTGCTTTCTCTAGTACGTTGACCCTACAGCTGAGGTGGGGGAGGCTATAAATTATGGCAAGCTAAATTCTACTTTTTCATCCCTTACTTGAAGCGAGAGCTTGTCGTTCTTCACACCTATCATCGCTTCCGCAGTGGCTAGAAAGGGTCACCCAGGTGTGATGGGGATGCAGGAGTCTTTCTCCATCTCCACAACCAAGAAATCACATGGGATGAAGAATTTGTCCACTTGTAGTGGGACATCCTCAAGAATATCCATATGATACTTGACGGATCTATCAGCTAGTTGCATAGAGATAGTAGTGGGTTTTAGGTCCCCCACTTGTAGCTTCTTACATATCGAGTAAGGCATTAGGCTCACACTAGCCCCAGATCGTATAATGCACTGCTAATAGTCACATCGCCAACTGAACAAGGGATGGAGAAGCTTCCTGGGTTTGAAAGCTTGGGAGGCAGCTTGTTTTGAATAATAGCACTGCACTCCTCAGTAAGCACCACGGTAGCATTCTCGAGCGATTTCCCTTTGTTAGATAGTAGATCCTTTGGAAATTTGGCGTAGGAGGGGCATGTCAGTAATACCCTCTAAGAAGGGAATGTTGATGTAGAACTTCTTCAAAATCTCAATGAACTTCCCATACTTGTGCTCCTCTTTGACCTTCAGTAGCCTCTAGAGATATGGGATAGGAGGCTTGTAAGGCTTCACTGGTAGAGAAACAAACTCAGCTTGAACCTCCGGGTCCTTTCAGTGTGGACCCTCTCACTTGGAGTCTCAATAGGGGCCTCCTTCTCATGATCTTCCTCACTATTAGCCTCACTCCTTTCCTCCCTCATAGGTGTTGGAGGACCCTCTAACTCCCTGTCCGTCCGCAATGTGATGGCATTCATCTGACCCTTCATATTAGTCTCGGGTTGACCTGGTAGATGTCCTTGAGGCCTAGATAGATGCTCACTTACTGTATAATCTGGGCTATTTGATTCTCCATCATCTTCTGATGAGTGGTCATAGTCTCAAATTTAGAAGTTAATTGACTGACTGACTCACCTAGTGCCTCATTGGTCTTGGTTTGGGTCTCTATGAAGCGCTCCATAAGACTCTCCAGATTGGACTTGGGCTGAGGTAGTTGTGGTTGTTACGGAGGTGAGGTGTAGGGAGCCCTGTATTGAGAACCAGGAGGGTGGGGTTGAGTGGTATTCGGTGGAACGGGGTTATCGTTGTGATAAGAGAAATTTGGGTGATTTCTCCAACTGGGGTTGTCGGTTTTTGAGTAGGGGTTATTTTGTCGGCATTGGCTAAAGTTTTGCATTGTCTTGGCATGCTCAACACCCTGGAAAGTAGATTGGCACTCAGCAGCAATGTGGCCTTAAATGCCACCAATCTCACAAAGGGCCCCAACCTCAAACATTGTGCCAGAATAACTCCTCACCCCCCTAAAGAAGGAGTTCTAAACCTATCAAATTGCTGTATTAAAGCATCTACCTTACTAGCAAGCAAGTTCACAGCATCAACTCTATACACGCCACTGGTCCACTTTGGGGCTGTCCTCTTGCTAGACTAGTGACAGTTATTGGAGGCCATCTCCTCCAATAGGGCTCTCGCAGCCTCAATCGACTTTCCCATGAGTGCGCCACCAGCTGCGGCTTCAGCAGACATCTTTAGCGACTGGTCCAATCCATTGTAGAAGATTTGGATTAGAAGCCAGTCAAGAACCCCATGATGGGGGTATTGGCATTGAAGATCTTTGAACCTTTCCCACGCCTCATATATTCACTCATTGCCTCGTTGAGAGAAAGAAGTGATTTCCGCTCTCAACTTAGCAGTCTTGCTCGGGGGGAAGTACTTGCTTAAAAATATGGTCGATAAGGCCTCCCAGGTGGTGAAGGGGTTAGGCTCTTCATTAAGAAGCCAGTCATTGACTCTATCCGTCAGCGAGAAAGGGAAGAGCCTTAGACTGATTACATCGACGGAGACCTTATTCAGCTTGATTGTATCACACTTTGCGAAGGAAGTTGTGAGGGTGAATGTAGGGGTTCTCCATGGGACGTCCTCCGAATTGGTCCTTCTCCACGAAGGACACAAGAGCGGGCCGCAGCTCGAAGCTGTTCACTTTGATGGTCGGGTTGATGATGGACGAGGTGATGCCGGTGGCCTGCGATAAGACATAATCCCGCAGCACCCTAGGATTTCTCTTGGTCATCTCGACTTGTGCTTTTTGCCTCTTTCTTGCACTGCTTTGCCTCTGTACAGTGGCTTCTATCTCAGGTCAAAGGCAATGAGTGGTCGATGCCTCTGACTGCGCCTATGCATACAAAGCCAAAAACCCTACACCAAGCGTAAGCAAGTCTAAGTAAAGCTTAAAAAGCAAGGGAAAAAAATAAAAAGAAAAAGCCTAATCTAGAATGTTTTGGTCGCTTCCGATGTTGAAACAAACAAGTTCCCTGACAACAGCGCCAAAAACTTATTGTCTTAAATTGTTACCGCAAGTGCACAGTGCCAGTTTTAGCTAGCAATGGCAAGTACGGGTCGTGTCCACAAGGGACTTGATTCTAATCATCATATTTGATTTATAACACTCAATTTAGGCAAAAGTTCAATGGTGTTGAATGATTGCAAATTCCCAGTACTATTCTACTAAAACTGATGAGTTATCTAATTCAAAGATAAAAAGGGTCCTAGATTAGGATTCATCACACTACTGTACTACATGAATTATTACTAAATCAAACAAACCATGCCCATGAATGAATTGAAGTAAAGAGGATTACGATTTAAAGGGCATCTAAGCCTTCTTTTGAAGGTTAATAGATTGATAAAAATAGTCCTAGTTATCTATTTTCATGAAACTAGGATTATCAAAGTCATAGGATTGTGTAATCAAATAATTCCAATTGAAACCCTAGCTATTTTCACGTCAGAAAAATCAATTGCCTACAAAATCGCACTAAATAAGGAATACAACTTTCGTTGATCTCCTCAACCTCAATTAAGAACAATGAATAAAACTCTTTCAAGCAATTCAATAAATAGTTGGCGTACTATGTAGGAATTCGAATTGCAATCATCGACACAACTCACAAAAACATAAAGCATGATTCACTTTCGTACAATAGGGGCTACCCCCAATCCAAGACTACTGATTTAGCCTCTAATCATACTTTCAATCACAATCAATAATAAGAATCTAGAAGACATCACCAAAAGTTACAAACTTAAATTCAGATCACAAAAGAGGGAAGAATGAGAACGTACTTTAATTGATTTCCAAGAGTAATTGTGTAAATTCATCTCAAATCAAAACTTCAATCCAATGCTTTTGATTTAGAGAAAGTAATTATCATATAAAAGATCTACTTTTTTTGAGGGCTCTCTAGTGAAAATTATAGGATAGCCTAACTGTTGCCGCGACAAAACAATTAATCGTGCGGGGCACTAAAGTGGCACGATGCCGCCATGCCACATCCCTAGTCTACTGCTTCTTGCGCACTGTCTTGGCACGGTTGACCTTCTTGGCATGGGGTCCCCATACCAATCATCTAGGCCTCAACCACCTCTTCATTAGCTCAAAATCCACCCTCTTAGCCTCCCTTTCGAGTGGTATTAGTGAGTTTTCCTCTTTCCTTCAATTGGAACTCCTGAAAGCATAAAAACATCTCACATGAGCGAGTAAAGGAAGCCTATGTGACCCCTACACTTTGAATTTCAGCCCAAAAAATCATTGAAAGGAGGGGTTAAAGTGGTTTCGAAAGAGGTAAAAATAGAGGTTTATCAATATGATATGATTTGAGTCAAATCAAGTAGCATTATCCCTTGATTCTAGAATGAACATCTGTAATATTTTGCAATAGCAAGGAAAAGATATTATGCAACTTCATATCACCACAAATGGTGGCAAAGATTGCACAAAAATCAAATTAGAATCTGCTGACTAGATTTTAAGGGCCTGAAATGCAATTTTAAGATATTCTAGGCATAATTTCTTTTCTTGGCAGAATTGGTGCACTGCCACTAAAGCCTATAAATAGAGCCCAAATGAGGAAGAGCATCCATCGAAGCAAATTACAAGAACATTAAGCTATACACTTGTGAATTTACTCTAAGCATTGCATTGTGATTAAAAGTTGTGAGTGTATTGAGGAATTCTTTACTAAGTAGTGAACTTAGGAGTTGATGTGAGGTCACAACTCCCCTATACTTAAATAAAGAAGTTGATTTATGTACTTGGGATCTCTGGAGTGAGGTGACTTTGAGAGATTATGAGAGTTCATCTTAATAAAACAAGTAGAGTGTTGAATCCTAGAGTTGGATAACTCTAGGCAGAGACCTAAGCGTGATTGAGGCCCAACCTCGTTAAAATATCCCTGCGTATCATCTCTATTTAATTTTCGCATTTATATTTGATTTTGATTTTAAGTTTTTGCAATCACCCTATTCACCCCCTCTAGGGTAATCTGAGTCTTCAGTATCTTCATTGTGATTCTGTGAAATCCTAACTTTCTCAGTAGCAAAGGTTTACAAATTAGGATGGCATAAAGAAGGGGAAGGGAACAGAAAACCTTATAGGTGACGTCTATATTGTGATGCGTTGAAGTTGAGTACTTAGAGTTGGTGGAAAACAACCATAAGTTGCGAAGCCGCTAATCTCTCTCATCCTCCCCGCAACGCAAGAAGGAGATGATTAGACCCAAGGCGTCATTTTAACTAGATCCTAGAAAAGCTTCAAACAACGTGACAAATACAAACATAAGACACAATAAAAAAAATAGGGTTTCGTAAGGAGTGAAAACTAAGAATTTAAGAGCTTTTAACGAAATCCAAAGAAGGGACTGAAAGAAGCTGACATTTCTTGAATATAACATCAAGAAAATGTGAGATAACTTACCTACTTTAGAAGATGTCCTCCAAGCCATGAAATCTTGCCCCTTCCTTCTCTTTCTAAGTTCCCAAGAGCCCCATTTCTGGGTATTTCTCTATACACTGGTGCTAATTGTTGTGGTATACTAGTGGCTATTGTGCTCTTCTCTATCACTCTTTGTTGCAGTCTTCATTTGCCTTCCTTAGTGAAACACGGCAGTGCAAGGGTCTGAAACCTAAGGGGCTTCCAGCACTTTTGTGTTTCATTTTATTATTCACCTCTAACTTTATGAGGGATATGAAAATTAAGATGGAAAATCCAAAATTTTCAAGCATTGTTACCATTAGACTTTGTTGTTAGTAACATTTATGTTGCTATTAGAATGCAAACACCAATAGATCTAACTTTAATTTGTTGCAAATATATTTTTAACTGTCTCCCGCTAATTTCGGTTGAGTAATACTAACATATTTTATTATCTGTTTCAAGTGTGTGCTTTTTACCAACAAAAAATGTATTTGTCACTTTGAACTTTTTCTATAGTGAATTTATAAATATTCTAATGTGTAATTTAGTAATTAGAACACTTAGTTCACTTAAACAATTACTCCAAATCTTAGAGCCGGACTGTAAGAGGGCTGAAAGCTAGTAAGCTTTGAAGAGCAGGAGTGAGAGAGGGCCGTAAGAGGCAAGAAAAAAAAAGCCAAACGGCTTTGAATAAATGAATTGCCTAAACTCATTTGTTTTGATTCTAAATTTTAATTTCTTTTTTAAATAGGGGTCACCAGGTTAGTTCAAAGGGTCACAATCTCTATCCAAGCCTAACCTTCATCATAGTTGGACCCCCTTGATTGGATGGTTAGAGGGTTGAAAGCTAAAAGAATCGACCTTGACCCTCACTTTTTAGGGACGGGTCGAGGTGAGTTAGATGGGGCCATGATCCATTGATTTGGTCTAGCTATGAGAGTAGGGACACAATTGGAGAAATTCAAAGTAGAAAAATTTTACCACCAAGCTTGGAAGGAACCCTAGTTGTTGGCTCAAATCCCATGCAGAAAGTGATCGTTTGTTTCCATTCCAAAGATGCAAAATCTAAAAAAGGCTTTGATAAGAAGCGCACAAAAAGGTACTTTAGCGAGCTCACTTCATCCATAGAAGTGATCCCCAAAGACAACTCAATTCAAGGGGCATTTGGAACGAAAAGAAGAAGATCCCCATTGTTGAGATAGATGGAGCCTTTTACGTTCCAGGTAAGAGTGGGATATGGGTGAGCCATTAGCAAAAACCGACAAAGAAAGCTTGAAAACCCTTGGAGTATGTGCAAGAATTAAAGTGTGCAAATAACAATGTTTTTAAGATTATAATCCTTAGGCTGTTTATTTATAAGGTAAAGCCCTAGAAAATTGGCTATTGTTGACTTAAGTAGAATCTAGAATATTGAGCCCCAGATGTTAATCCATCGGTGAAATTGAGTTGGAGAAACCTAAATTCATTACTAAGCTTTTATCATTAGGTATTGAAGTACATTGTGAGAGAAGCCTCAGGGAAACTTGGCCCAATAGCCCTCAAAACAACTTAACTAAGCTCAAATAAGAGGTGACTTGATTTAATCTCGTCTAAATCTCCTATGAAGAGGTAAATATCTTGGAGATAGAAGTATTCAAGCAATATATGTAATATGCTTAGGACTCCTAAAACTAAATCACTAATGGAGTTCTTCTAAACCCCTGTATAAGCAAGTTAATCCTGAACAATATAAGCTTTGTCCATTCTTAATTCCCTCTCTAACTTAAGGATCAGAGGCTTTTTAAGGTAGAAGCACCACTTTCCTCCTTATTGAGTTTTCTATAGGTTCTCGCAGTGGGCATACTCCCTCACTAAGTCTTACAGCACCCTAGGAAAGCATCATATTTATCCCAGGCTAAAAAATTTAGCGTCATCATTAGAGACATAGAGATAGGATACCTTCAAAGAAAATTGATTAGGGAAAAACGAAAGTCATAATTGAACCCACACCAAACAAGTTGCTAAAAATTAGGCTTGCATAGTTGAGGATGCTTAAGAAAGTATGAATCCTAAATCACCCTTATTCATAGTTCTTGCTGGGGAAGTGAGAGATGAACAGATCTATAAAGGTAGGATTGTTACCGCTGAGAAACATATGATCAACGTAGAGGAGAGAAACCAAAATAGTGGATTGCCAATGATATACAAACATAGATGTGTCATCTTTACTGCAAAACGAAACCTTTGGAAAGCATAAAGGAATAAAGCATTGAAACCGAGCTTCAAGAGCTTAATCTAAGCCATATAAGGACTTTTTAAGGTGAGAGCCATGAGTGGGAAACCATGGGTGAATAAAACTAGGAGGGTGTTTCATGTAAACTTCTTCATCAAGAAAACCATGTAAGAAAGTATTCTTTCCATCCAATTGACAAATAAGCCAATTACATGGGACAGTAATGGATAGCAAAAGGTGAACAGTGCAGGACTTGACAACATGACTAAAGGTTTTGTGGTAATAAACACGTGCCTACTAGTGATTTCTAAGAGCCACAAGATGAGCTTTATAATGCTTAATAGACCCATCAGGCTTAAACTTTGTTTTGTAAATCCACTTACAACCGACGACTTTCATAGCGAAATTACATGGCACAAGCTCCCATGTATCATTTTCCAGAGAAGCATTTAAAGTCCTCTGCTATGGCTTGACACCAATGAGAGTGCCATCCATATGTAAAATGCTTAAGGAAAAAATATTCTTAGGTTTGAAAATGTTAATTGTATGAATATATTCCTGGGCCTTCAACTATCATCTTAAGCTTTGAGTTGAATTGATTCTTGAATATGGTATTAGAGCCTTTCTAAGTAAGAAACGTCAAGTTTGAACCTTAGTAACTCTGATATTGATTTGTTGTGCAAGGTAAGAGAGCATTTGCAGCACCCATGCTTCAAGTGCAAAGGGCACTCACGCGAGGGGGCATGTTAGAGTATAAATATATTCCTAGTCCTTCAACTATTAGCTTAAACTTTGAGTTCATTTGGTTCTTAAATAGAGAATACTTGATTCTCCATAGGATGGTGATTAGCTAGGGACTATTGAACTTAGAAATTAGACATAGAGGCCTTAGGAGGGTGAGGCTGGGAGCAAGCATCAGGGAGGGTAAGAGTGGTGGATACACGGTTGGACGAGCCAAGAGAATGGTCGAGGAAGGTGCTGGCTAGCGGGAGGATTTGACCGTGAGTGTTTTAGCCTACCAGGGAGAGGAAGTATGCTATGGAGTTGAAGGTTCAATTATGGCGGAATAAATCCCAAGGCAAGATGGATGTGGAATCTCAACCATGGCAGACTCGGCATAGGCCTTGGGTTTTGGGTGCGAAGGAGGTCGTGTAAAGCTAAGGTTCCTTTTTTTTTTAAAAAAAGAAAAGATCGGTATGGTTTGATATGATGTGAAATAATGAGGCTCCCTACCTTAATAGGCATAGTTAGGTGTGTATTTATAATACAAATTAGGGTTACAAGAAGTGAAGGTACAAGACCATATAACAAACAAGTACATATGATATATGTACACTGTTAATGCATTTACAATAGGGCAACTATGCTTCTCTCTCTCTTTCTCTCTCTCTCTCTCCCTCCCTCTCTCTTTGTGTGTCTATATATACACACACCTACACCCACACACACAGATATATATATATATATATATATATATATATATATATATATACACACACACACACACACACACACACATGTATATATATATATATATATATATATGTATATATATATATATATATATATATATATATATATATATATATATATATATATATATATATATGAACACACACACACGCACACATATATATATGTTCTCTGTGTGTGTCTCTCTCTCTATGTGTGTGTGTGTGCGCGTATGTACGTATATAAGGACAAAGCAAACCACCTGAATTTTTTACAAGTGTCATTCCCACAAAATTTTTCAGATTACTAATAGGTTTTATTTATTTTGTTTAAGGAGTTAGTCAATCATGAATGGAGGGTTTTCTTCCCAAAAAAAAAAAAATGATAATGCTCAATAATGGTAAAACATCATACTATATTAGTTTCGATCAAAAACATATATTATATTACTGATACTATTTCTACTGTTAGCAATAATAATATATTATGCTATAACATAGCAATTTTATGAAAACAAAGTGGCGAGGAAAATTAAAGTTGATTCATTTCAAATGTTAGAATGCAAAAGCTTGTTATATTTGGCAACATTAATCGATGAGTTCTAAACAGTGCCGTTTAAACATTTGGTAATGGTTTATACACTTTTGTGAGAATTTTAATATCCATGTCCCCACTGGGGCCCTATTTAGTTTTACATGCAAATACTATACCCGATTTTATGTTGAGTTAGTTTCCTAATAACCTATAAATATTTTTGCTTTCTGTAATATTTTTAGATGAATAGTGAAAAAAGAAAAAGCGCTATCATTGAATATAATTCTTAGAACATAGTATTATTTTAATATGTGAATTACCAAATTTTTTAAATTTTAAAAGCCCTACAATCCCTCTGAATATTAATAATTTTTTAACCATAAGAGTATCTTCTCTTTAACTTCTATCTTCTTTTTGTAATATTCTTACTATCAAATTAAAAATAATTACTACAATTAAAAAACTTATGAGATTTTTCATGCATCGCATGGATCTTTAACATTAGTTAATTATTAAATTAACTCCTTTCTTTGGGAGGGGGGAGCACTAGTCTCTCCAACTCGGCCTATAATTACATAGTAAATATATAGATGTACTAAAATTTATAGACATCAAAAATAATTGCATATAAATATATATTATTATGAGTTTTATATTTTTTTCTGAAAAATGAATGAATTGTTATTTTAAATAATTATATCATCATCATTTGGCATAAATGAATGTATGAATTGCTTGTATTTTAAAACAGATATGTACAACGAATAAGCAAATGTCAATATAGTAATTTTCTTTTTCTTCATTTTAAAAATTCCTCTATTGTCAGATAAGCAAATATATGCATTTTTTTGAACTTCAAAACTATTCTTAATATTATGAAAATATATGAAAATGGGTTTAGACGCATTATAAAAGGAAAAACAAGTTCACATTAGAACATAAACTCACATTAAGTAGAATGTCAACATAGTTTACCTATGCGCTAGACATGACAATTAAGGCCTTCTTTTAAATTTGCTATAGATTTGCAAATTTGTAAGTGATGAGGGGTAGTTTGGATTATTAATTTTCATAGGAATTTATATTTTGAATAAAAATATTCATTGATTTTGATTACGTTGTTATAGTTAATTCATTTGTTTTAATGAAATAATATAGACAAATGGTCGAACATATATCTTTTCACAATGATAACATTATCCATTTTTAAATTATTGTAGGCATTAAAAATTTATTTGTGCCGTACCAAAAATAAAATTAAATTAATTAGTTGAACCAACCCTTTTAATTAATTTAACAAAGACTCACAAGTCAAGTCTGAAAGACTCACCAGTCAAGCCCAAGATGAATCCCAAATAATTTCCAAGTCCAGGTTCAGTCAAAATTCAAGTAAAAGCCCAAATCGAGGCTCTCGACGACTACCAAGCCAAGTCATGACCTAAAGTCCGAACGAAGTCCAAATCAAGGCACGGTCAAACCCAGGTCAAGGTCAAAGTCAAAGTCAATGGGTTAAAGTTAAAGGTCATGGCCTAAATCGAAGTCAAAGGTCAAGGCCTAAATCGACTCCCAAGTCAAACGTCAAGCGACTCCCAAGTTAACATCCGGTTAAAGCTCGAGGCGGCTTCCAAGTCAAAGCTCGGTCCAATCCCGGAAGACTCTCAAGTCAAAGTCAAAATCAAAGTCAAAGTAAACGAAAGTCAAAGCAGTCCAGGGGAGGCCTGATTGAAAGGCACAGAACCCAGGTCAAGGCCCAAAACCTAGATTAAGACCCAAAACCCAAGTCAAGGTCTATCTTAACTTTCAAGGGAAGGGGGAAAGTTTTTCTATAAATAGGCCACTCCCCCCTTAATTCAAGGGTTGAAAAATCCATCCAAAAAAGAGAAAATTAGAGAATTATTATATTCATAGAGATTGTATCCATTCATTCAAATCAATATATAAAAATTCAATCTTTGTAATTTTACATCAATAAAATAAAGTTCTATTATTGGTAAATATATACTTAATTTGTATAATTCATGCTAGTATGATTAGCACTTGTTTACTAGTGAATGGTGAAGAACGGTCCAAAAGGATGCCAAATGGTGTTCGATAGTGTTTGATAATGCTGCATGGTGCAGAATGCCGATGAAAAGTTCGACAATATATGTAATCAATTACTGACAACCCTTTTTTTCCATCGAAGTCCTGGATTCTCTTGTCCTTCCAAGTGCCCCAAACTTAATCCTATTGAACCTACCCCGTATCTCAACCCTCCTCTACTATTGACTGCAGACGTTCTCGCCCATCTACATGACTTTAGCGACTATCTGTGTCGTTAGAGAACACTCAACAATGGCTAAGAGAGTAAACACATTGGTGGGAGGAAAGGATGAAGAATTAACAACCGGCCAAAGACAATAACCAGAGATGCCTAGCGCTCATTAAGTTCCCTCATCCCTCCGTTCTATATCGTCCTCTCAACCCCGCCACCGAGCCACCTATTCTTGCAGATGAATTTTTACGTCGCAGCTACGACTCTTTCACATTATCATTTCAGGCCTCCAAGATAAAGACACCCACAAACATATCAAATTTAATTTTTCTCATCATCCTTACCGGCTCCGTACATTCATCTCACTCATCACTATTGATTTTTGTTCCATTTTTTGGGCAGCTTAATCGGGCAATGTCAATGCTGCAGTCATGGCGGGAGCATTCACCTGAAACATCAGTTAAGATTTGAAGACCATTTTCCTTCCTCCATTTTCAGATGCCCTTCCTTTAAAGACATCGAAAATTTTTGTATCTACCTGAATTCTCCCCCACCCCACGGGAAGAATCCAATTCCAGGCCCCCTATTCCCACCTTCTTCCTCCATCACCACCAAAATTGCCCATACCCTTCCACTCATCACCACTCCAATATCCACTATGTCCACGCTGTCAACACCTTCCTCCACCATTAGGCTGCCTTTGGATCCTAAAACCCAAAAATTAAACCTAAGCTTGACTCCAAAGATGCATATTTGTTGTCTGCCACATGCTCCACAAACAGCCTAAACCAAGCAATGACTTTGACGAGCTTTAATGGTGAAATTCATTTCATGAGTCTCCTAGTTGTCACTGGAAGTCAGTTGAGACTTGAGATTTAGGATAGTAAGGAGAATTAAGAGCGGAATGGTAAAAGAGAATGTTGTAGTGTTATCTGTGCATAAAATCAACAGTTCATCCATCTAGTAATATTTGTCTTCCCTAGGTAGTATAAGATTTTAAGTTAACACCATTTAACGTTATGTTTTTCATTGTTTTCAGGAGAGAGAAATTTTATTACCACCAATAATAAAAAACTAACTTTTGAGACATCTGTAAAAAGAAAGAGGGACAAGTATTATGGATGAGTACGACATTCAAAGAATGCTTCATCATAAGATAATTTTGCTTGTTTGCGCGTTTAAAGCTTGCACCACCATCTAAGAAACATGCAAGATGAACGCCCAAAACAGTTTGGGGTGTTCCTCATCTGCAGGAGCCTCGACGCTCAAGTTATAGAAGGAATTGCAGAAGAAAGGGAATTGAATTGGATAGCTAAACTAACTTAAAACAACCTACTTTCCAGTGTCTTCATTGCTACATAATAGGTCTAATGCAACACTAAGCATGCAATACTTTTGAAAATTGTTGCACCTTTGGTTAACTTAATATCTAGTGCAACAATAGGTAATAAGTGCTATATCTAATATCTAATGCACTGTTTTTTTTGGGGGGGAGCATTGCAATATTTTTTGTAAAAATGCAACACTTGTCAAAAAAGGTCGCAATCCAAAACAAAAATCCAATACTTGGTTTAAAATGTTGCAACCTAGGGTAGAATGGAACACTATTTCGTAAATGTTGCATTCACAAATATATTATCCCAAGTGTTGTGTTTACCAGACTCAAAAAGCAACATTTGTATTGAGGTGTAGCATTTTAGACACTATATAGTTGAATAAGTAGGTTATTCTCTAAGATATTGTCAACAAACATTACTAATAACAAGTTATTTTGAGAAACATTTAGTAACACTTACTAGGCGTTCATGAGGATGTTCAATTCAATCAAGATATCAAATAGGTAGCATTTTCTTTAATTATTATAAATAAATATCATATCAAAGATAAATACAAAGAAATTGAATAAAAAGAAATTGAATTAATATCATAATAAAACACTTGGTGACCTATTATAAAATCTTCTAAAGTGTACAACACGAAAAATGCTACAATGAAACCTGATCATTTTGAAGTTTGTGGTTAGCCGAAAAAGAAGTTCTAGGCAATAAGCATCCAAGGCAAAATGATAGTTAACGCTATGGATTTTGTCGCAAGGGTCATATTGAGTCGATTATATTCAATTATTGCTTCTTCAAAAAATTGAATATAGTTGAATATGGGGTATTACTTGATGCATTCGAACATTGGAGTGCCGAAAAACTTCTAAGAAAGTTAGTTCAATGCAACGGTTATATAGCATTAAACTACCTGACATTTATTAGTAATTACTAATATTTACTTGTGTCTATGAAAGATGAACACTTAGAATATGATACTCCAAATAATTCGTTGTCCGATATTTAAACACTTTTTGTGTGAGTGCAACCAAAAAAGTTTTTTTTTTTTTTAGTTTCAAAAATTCTGTTCTTAATGCTATATTTATATAATTTGGATAAAGTACAAAATACATATTCTATTCATCCCATTTCTATATTCCTAAACGTGAAAGACGCATATTTTAGGAAAAAATATATGCCCAGCAATAGACAATTAGCATGGTAGAAATAATGCAAATTCATTGTTTAGTAGGGCATTTAATGAGTATTTTAGAATACAATTTCAGCACAAGCTGAGTGTGTGATTAGTAAGACAAAAATGGGACCAAAATCGTATCTCATTTGCCACTTTAGATACCGTCACGAAATAGATATGATGAGAAAATAGAAAAACAAAGGTTGGGTAAACACATATTGAAAGAAAGATTGGCGGGATATAAAAAAAGATTTTTAATGTATTTGAAAAAATAGAGGGAGAGAGAGCAAGAAAGATGAGTAAATATTGATTTTTGTCATAAAAACTAACTTTTTACTATACTTATAC
Organism: Carnegiea gigantea; assembly: GCA_029747015.1. NCBI lineage: Eukaryota > Viridiplantae > Streptophyta > Magnoliopsida > Caryophyllales > Cactaceae > Carnegiea > Carnegiea gigantea. Next base: position 278,531 of record JAKOGI010000709.1, read on the forward strand.
TTGATATTTATAATTTCATACATGTTATAGTAATTAAAAATTATTAAAAATGTATAACATTCCAAAGTGTAGGTAATTAACAATTAAATGGATTAATAATAATACATAAATGAACAAAAGTACAGCTCACAGAATGTGTGATCAATCCCTAATAACTCAATAGTTATGTGTGCTCAGTGTGGAGAAGTCATACGACGGGTGACCTCCTGGTCAATTAAAGGTTAAGTATGCGAAAATGACTTGAAATAATAATAGATAGCCTCGTAAGTAATTTGGAGATAAGCGGTGTATGTTTACGAGAGGGCTTGAAATTATAATTATTTTTGTAGGGAATAAATTTTTCGTTTACCTAGATATGAAATGGAAAAAAAGTGTTGCATTTATATGGTAAAAATCTTGCAACTTGATTAACAAAGTGTTGCACTTGGTTAATGATAACATTGCACTTGTGTTTGCAAAAAAGCGTTGCATTTATTGCACCAAAATAAGTGTTCCATATGTTAAAGAAAGTGTTGCATCGACGCAATGCAACGAGGCTTAAACTAGCATTTGAAAAAAAGTGTTGCACTAGAATTAATGCAACATTTTGTAGTGCTAATACAAAACTTATCATATGTTGCTATAGGGTTTTTTTTTTTTTTTTTTGGTGCTTCATGACTTATTTGTACAGAAGCTAATTAGGGGTTCATTAAGGGAATCATATTAAGACTCAATATATTAAAAAGATAGAATTTATCCCATAATATTTTTATCTCTTCATTTTTACCGTAATTAGTAGATTTGTTGAGCACCTAGTCACGAAGCATACTGATTGTTGCCAACACCGTTGGACCATGTTTACATTAAGCTTAGTTTTTGGGATTGGGCTCAATGCTCCATGATTGGGGGTTTACTTAACCTATATTGCATTTCTTTTCCTTTATTGGGCTTTGACCCAACGATAAGTTGGCTTCCCTAAATCATCATCACCTTAAGGTATGTCAGATAATTGATTAGACATGCCTTAACCATCTTGGCAGAAGTAACTTGTTCTTCTCTTTTAGGAATTGGGGCCCTGAGTTTGAGGTTTTTTTGAGACCTTTTAACTCCTTATTTGTGAGATGAGTTCCTTAATAAAGATTGTGATATGAGTTCCTTACTAAAAACTCAGCTAAATCATTCTTCACAGGATTTTAATGAATTTTCCAAAAGTATTTCAACTGAGCTTTTATCCACATTTTGGAAATTCAAATATTTGCCCTTTTGATTTCCTTCTTCTTGAGAAATTAAAGCGTCCATATGAGACGGCAATTGAAGCCTACTTCCATACAGTGCCTTTTAATTTTCGAAAAAGTTCTTAATTGGAGAAGCATTTGTTGGGAGCTTTTTCCCCTACATATTCACTATGGTTCTCTAGATTGTTTTTGTTATAAATTGAACCCTAGGAGATCCTCAGTTGATGATCTTTGGTCTTCTTCCATGCCTAAAAACTTCGATGGTTGGAGGTCTATCTCTACTTCCCATGGTGTTCTTCCTATCCCTCCTGGATAATACAATACTGACAAATAGTATGGAATGGGATAGCTTTCAAGATGTATTCACGAAAACCAAACAGTGAATAAGATTTAGACGGATTTATGGATTGTTGTCCTTGGCAGGTTTGGATTTATCAGATAGGATGAGGTGTGCTAGTGTATGAGAACCAGCATTAGTGCAGACCGATCCTATTTTATAGCTTCGTACACTAAGTCTTGTGGGGTATCTTCCCTGCTACTCTTCTTATCTTCAATAATGAGATTTTTGCCATTATCACGAAGCATCCCAGGAGATGCCCTACAATTGCTGAGGGAGAAGTACAAGTGGATCAACTTCCCTGCCATCTATTAAATGTGACCTCAAGTCGCAAAGGTTTTGCTATGTTCCACGTCCTCCTCCCAAATTTCCACCAGCTTCTTCTGTCGCCCTCACTCTTGCTCCAAAGCCTACCCCTATGGACGCTAGCTCTGGTAGGGTTGCAAGAAAGAATATTATGGTGCCTGTTAGAGAAGGAATTAGAAATGCTATTAAGAATAGCCTTTATTTCCTTTGGAAATATCTAGCCTTAGACATGGAGTTCACCCTTTCACATCCTTTTGGGGAGGGGACGAATAGGGCTGTCAGATATAAGGGCAAAGATTCTAATGACTCCCACTTTCTCTGGCATGGATCTAAGCCTTAGTCCATAATTCTCATGTTAATGGGTCAACCCATTTAAAAATTAAATAGATACAGCTCAAGATTTTTAAACCCATTTAATAAACGGGTTAGGTTCAGGTTGAAAAATTGTCAACCTATTTAAGTTCGACACGAACAACAAACCCTACCCGAATGTATTAGCCGGCTATACTTGTATGTCCTTGATGAGGCTAGACTTCTAAGGGTGATTGATTTTATTTGCAAGTACATTCATCTCGTAGAGTATGTAGAGTGCCCATCGGCACTGTTTCAGGAGCTAGTGTACTATGTTCACGTAGAGCTAGTTCCTTCCTATTTTTGCCGACTTTCACGTGGCAAATTGTCAAAGACATCTGCTCCCATCCTTCTCAGTGTAGGGTTCCAGAATCCTAGGTTCGTCTTGGAGCTCAGGGAATGAGTTGTCCTTATATGCTCCATTACTCGTAGTTTCTACTAGGGGCTTCTTTAATGATTGCCTTCCATATTCCTCATCTTGGCCATTAACTAATTCCAACATTTCTCAAGCCTCTGCCCTCCTCCATTCTCCCCAATAAGAGGAACTTACAGTTCTTTTTTCCCAGATTTCTATTCCCTTTATGAAAGAAACCAACTAGGTTAGGAAGAGGGCTGAGGATTCCCACGACCTCGTTCGCACTCTTGAGAAGTGGGAGTGTGAGTAGGTGGAGGCACAAGATGGTGATGGTCTCGCCACTTGCATCGAAACTGTGCTTTAGGCAGAGGCTGACAAGGCCCAATTGTTGAGGTAGGACAGGGAGAGGCTGGAGAAGCATAGGAGGAGGATTCATCAGATAACTGAAGAACATGAAGTGTAGAAAAGATCTTCTGAGGTTCCTGAGCCTCTTGATGGACTTTTACTCTTTGTTTATGGCCTTGAAACTGCATGGTTAGAGCTAAATTGACGATCTCTGGAAGTTGCCCACATTTGGGAATTCGGGTTTCCTAATCTTCTTGTATCATCTGAGTGTCCTTCACTATTTTTAGTTTTGTTTTTCAAAGAAGCATTGTAACTTGTACATTTCTTTGGAATTAATGAAAAACCCACTTCGGGTAATTGCCTTTACTGCTTGCAATTCACTTTTGCATGTTTTTCTATTTCCAACTTTTCGCCCAATCAGAATTTGGTACATTAAACTTAGACTTTAGGGTTTTAGGCTATGAATCATGTAGTGTGAATTCCTTTTTTTTTTTTTTTTTCCTTTTTTCACAGTCCAAACTACCTATTTCCATTCTTTATGACTTGGAAATTAGCCCTTAAATTTTCAAGCAACTATTTTGAGGGTGTTTCTAATGCATTTGAGAAATGTGTAACCCTACGTTTTGTTTTTCTTCTCAAATACTTCCTCTAATTTCACGTTGCCTTCCATCTTTCTCAATCTGACATTTCCTACTCTAAAAACATATCTATTTATGAAGTGTACCATTTCTTAATGTTACGGGATTCCATGGGATTTTGAGGTTACAATATGGTTGCACTTTGCCAAGAATGTATGGTGAAGAGAATGGAACTACCTTAGGGGTATATAATGGAATTTCAATTTCCAGAGTTCCCATCACTTCTCTTATTGTTAGACTCTTCTATTATAGTTGGGTGTAGTAAGTAGAAGGAATTTCGTCCCTAATCTCTAGATTTTCCAGCTTTACTTATAGAGGGTAGAAGGTGACATCTTGGAGGCCCTGTGGAGCAAGTTCTTGGTCCTTATATAGATGAAAATCTCCAGTTCCCTAAGTCATGGCATGGCTGCTCATACTCTAAGAGAAAGGTGTAGACATTGAAAATTTATTCGTGCCGTACCAAAATTAAGTTAAATTAATTAATTGGGTCAACCCTTTTAATTAATTTAATCAAACCCAAAGAGTCACAAGTCAAGCCCAAAATGAAGCCCAAATGACTCGCAAGTCTGGACTCAGTCAAAATTCGAGTCAAAGCCCACACCGAAACTCAAGACGACTACCAAGTCAAGTCACAGCCTAAAACCCGAGCGACGCTCAAGTCATCATGCGGTCAAAATCAAAGTCAAAGTCAAAGTCAAAGTCAAAGTCCTACATCGACTCACAAGTCAAACATCAAGACCGACTCTGAAGTCAATGTCTAATCAAAGTTCGAGGCGACCTCCAAGTCAGTGCTCAACCTAAGCCCGAGAGACTCCCAAGTCAAAGCCAAAGTCAAAATCAAAACAAACGAAAGTCAAGGTAGTATAGGGTAAAGCCTGATTGAAAGGCCCAAAACATGGGTCAAATCCCAAGACCCAAGTCAAAGCCCAACTTGACTTTCAAAGGGGAGGTTTTCCTATAAATAGCCCCCTACTCCCATGATTCAAGAGGTTGGAAATTCCATCCTTGAAAGAGAAAGGATTAGAGGATTGTATTCATAGAGATTGTACCCAATTCAAATCAATTGAATCTATAAAAATTCAATCTTTGTAATTTGTGATTACAAATTTGGCACGCTCGATGGGACATCTCTACCTCTCATTTCTTTTTCTTAAAGATCAAGACTTTCAAGTCACAAGCACATCCTCTTTGATGGAGATATGGCTACAAAGAATGTCGCCGCGCAAGCTTCGAAGAAGAAGAACACGGAATCTTTCTCTCTTAGATTCTGTGAAGCGAGCGTCACTTCTGGCAAGCGCGCTCATACAATGAAGACTAGGAGCATAGCAAAAGTCGCTCCATCAACCGCTGCTAGGCAGACTATGTCGCCCACATCTAAATTCAAAGACTCAAAGACGCAACACAAGGTGCCGTCCTGGATGGATGAAATTCAAAAACTTAGCCTTCAATCTCCAGTCTGCGAGGTTGAAGACCACTATAGTAGTGACTCCTCTGCGCCCTTGCCAAAGGGGGCGCGCATGTCAGAGATTGAAGCTGAATCTTCCGACACTGTCATCATACCAGTCATGATGACAAGAGCTGCTAACCTTGAAGAGCAGCTGACAATTATGAAGGCAACCTTGGATAGACTCTCTACAGAGAGTGCATAGAAGGATGCCCAAATCAAGCGCCAGAACAACTAGATTGCTGAACTGATAAAGAGGCTGGAAAAGAAGTTCTCTGAACCCTTTAACAAGGGTTCGGGCACTGAAGACTTTGAGAAAGAGTCACATCACAGCGAGGAATCTGAGAATGACCGCAAAGCTAAGAAGGGCTGTTCTTTAGGCTCAATGTCGGTTGAGCAGATTCAGAGTTTGATAGCGAACGCAGTCAAGGCTCAGCTAAGAGGAGGGTCTCACAAGACTCACTTGTACACAAAGCCTCCCATGTTCAACCAGTTCGATGGCAAGGGCAACCCCAAACAGCATGTCGCACACTTCATTGAGACGTGCAGTAATGCTAGCACAGAGGGAGACCGACTGGTGAAGCAGTTTGTCCGTACTCTAAAGAGGGTTGCATTCGACTGGTATACAAACTTGGAACCCGAGTCCATTGATAATTGGGAACAAATGGAGTAAGAGTTCCTCAACAGATTCTAGAGCACTCAGCGTGTAGTTAGCATGACTGAGCTGACAAACACAAAACAGTGGAAGGATGAGCCAGTTCTTGACTACATCAACCGGTGGCGCGCACTAAGTCTTGAGTGCAAAGACCGTCTGTCGGAGGCTTCAACTGTTGAAAGGTGTACGCAGGGCAAGGAGTGGGATTTACTGTATGTCTTGCAAATGAGTAAGCCAAGGACTTTTCAAGAATTGGCGACCAAGGCGCATGACATGGAGGTGACGATAGCTAATCGTCACGCCAACTCCTTCTATTCTACTGAATCAAAGAGGGATAAAGTTGAGTTTGAGAAGAATGTTAACTTTTCTAAGGGCACGACCAAAGAAGCGATGTCCACCTCTACAAGTCAGCCAATTCGCATTATGGAAAAACCAAAACTAGGGGACAAGAAGAGTTCGCCGTTCAAAGTTGTGACAAATAAGCATCCCACACTAAAAGAACTTCAGAAAAAGAAGTATCCATTTCCTAACTCAGATTTGTCAGGCATGCTAGATGACTTACTCGAAAAGGTTGTCATCAAATTGCCCGAGCCAAAGCGCCCAGAAGAAGTTGGGAGGACCGCCGACCCTAAATACTGTCGATACCATATAATCGTTAGTCACTCTCTTGCAAAGTGCGTTACACTCAAGGAACGCATCATGCGACTGGCTGAGGAAGGAAGAATCATTTTAGATTTGGATGAAATAGCAGAAGTTAGCCACATCACAGTGCAAGAGACTGATGAGTCAGATTCTGAAATGGATCATGTTGAAGTACTAGAGGGCTCAAGAGAATGCTTCATAAAAAGCTTCTTTGATAGTGTAGCTGTCTACACAACTTCATGTTTCGAAATTGATGATGACGAAACAAATGAAGAGTTGAATGTCCCTCTTGAAGAAAGTGGTCATGGCAGCATCCAGCCACAACAACAACAGAAAGAAAAGAATGAGAGGACAATTTCATTCTCGTCCGTCAAGCAAGCAAATGTCGCGGCAAATTCAGCGGCGCCAGTCTTTAAACATACAAATTCTAAAAGTGCAACTAAGGTTGAACGCAAGTTCAATGAAGCAAGCTGGTGCATTTTGAAAGAAAAGGGTGTGCTTCCAGTTCATAAGACGAACCCAAGCAAATTAGCCAAGATTTCTCTCATTGGTTTTGTTGCCTCTTCTAAAGGCTTGCTTCAAGAAGAAAGTGAGATGTCAAATATGCGCATCAGCGATGGGTGTGATCCTAATGCGCATAAGTTAATGAAGAGGTCCAGTCATGATTTCATCCAGCTAACATCTTTGGGGCATGTCATCGAAGGTAAGCCCTACAAACTTGACAGCGTGCAAAGGGTCATACAAGATCAAGGGTGCAACATCGCAACGCCTAAAGTTGGTCTTAGCTATGTACCGCCCCAGTCTGTGAGGATTTCGGGACGACGTAAGGAAAAGCAAGCTCTCGCATAATATATCACAGCTGAAGAAGTTGATGATAATGAGGGTGAAAATACCAAGACCAACCCCAAAATGACGGTGTTGGATAGGTTACAGCCATCAATGTCGCGCCAATGCCCTTCTGTGTTTAGAAGGATTGGAAAGAATAAAATCCCGAAACCTTCTGTCTTCCATAGGTTGAAAAAGGATGAGCAACCTAAACCCTCGGTCTTCGCCAGAATCAAGATAGGCGAGACGTCATCAAGCGCACAGCCCTCATAAAAAAGAGATTCAGCGTTCAGCCGCCGCGGCAAAACAAATGAAGTCCAAAGTTCAATTCCTTCACACATGAAGCATGTTTCCGCTTTGGATGTGAAGGTGGATGACTTCCTGAAGATAAAGAGGCGCGTCCTAATTCTCACTCACCAAGGGACTAAGGCCATTTCAAAAGAAAGAACTAAGGAGCAAGCTTTTTCCAACCGCGATACGAGCCAAGAGGTCGACGCCCTTCCTTGAGGAAATGTTGGACTAGTTCCTGGGCAAGAGCTTAAACAGTTCACCACAAAAAAAAAAAAAAAAACCCAAAGTTCACATACATTCAAAAGAGAAGACTCCTGAACAAGAGAATAAACTATTCGCACATTCAAAAAAGAAGACTCCCAAACAAGAGGCTAAACTGTTTACACATTCCCCAAAAAAAAGACTCCTGAACAAGAGATGAAACTGTTCGCACATTTCAAAAAGAAGACTTCTGAACAAGAGTATAAACTGTTCACACACATCAAGAAAATGCCAACTCTTGAGCAAGAGTATAAATTGTTCACTCAAGCCCCCCCCAAAAAAAAAAAAAAAACCATTGTACTACTCCTGGCCCGCAAGAGAATAACCTATGAACGGCAAAACAAACGAAAAAAGGATGCCTAGTTGAACTACGTAACAACTTGAACTTATTGAAAATTGCAAATACCCATAAGTACCTAGGCAGTTTCAGCAAACCACCAAGTGCAGTCAGACACATCACACACGAAAAAAAGGGGGCATGAAAGAGAAGATATCAAAGACATCACCTTTCTGCCGCCAAGCTTCTCCTACGACTTATACCATTATAAATCACCTGAGAACAAAATCAAACATAAAGTTAATTCTTTTTCAGGAAAGAAATCAGTAAGCAAGGCGGCGTCTAAACAAAATAGATGTTAAAGGAGGGTAAAGCAGGGGGAGCAAAATCAATCAAAATGTTCATTGATTGCTGCGCTAGCTGCTCTTCACTGCTCACACCACTTCCGTGCGTATTAGTTCCGTTCAAAACCCATAAGCCAAGCAGCGAACTGTTTCGCAAGTGTGGCTCTTCAAGTCTGCACACCACTTCCGTGCGTATCAGTTCCGTTCAAGGCCATAAGCCAAGCAGCGAACTGTATCGTCGCAAGTGTGGCTCTTTCTCACACTACTTCTGTGCGTATCAGTTTCGTTCAAGGTCCAAGGCCGCATTGTATCGCAAGTGTCTCTTCAACACCACTTCCGTGCGTATCAGTTCCGTTCAAGGCCCATAAGCGAGCAGCGAACTGTATCGCAAGTGTGGCTCTTCAAGTGTTCACACCACTTCCGTGCGTATCAGTTCCGTTCAAGGCCCATAAGCCTAGCAGCGAACTGTATCGCAAGTGTGGCTCTTCAAGGCTTCATACCACTTTCGTGCGTATCAGTTCCGTTCAAGGCCCTTAAAGTAAAAACGAGAAATAGGGGTCTTGGCATTCCCAAAAAAAAAATGATGATCTACCAGCAAGGGAGCATAAACGACAAAAAATGTCATCTTCCAGCAAGTGAACATGGTCACGATATGCGAAACAAATGCGACATTAAATAAATGCGATTTTACAACGACTCAGATAGACGTGAGAAGACTTGTTAGTCTAATAACAAGGTTTCCTATGGATTTATTTCAGCCACAGTCGCAACTTTTATTGCTCATGATCAAAGGATGGTAAGTTCGTCAAGGCACAACATTGTAAACGTCAAAAATAGATCGAGTTGTAAACAACCTGTAGTTCAATGGCCAAAAAAAAAAAAAGGATTCCATTTTCATATTCCAAGGAAAAAAAGAAGACAAAGGCAAGGAGCACTAAACAGCAGCAAAGGCACCAATTCGCAAACAAAGTAAAAGAAGGAAAAGCAAAGCAATCACCTAATGAAATTTGACACTTCATCTCCATTTCCAGGAAGCTTATCGAAGAAAACAAGGGCCAAGCTTCATTGTTTTCCTTCACTTTCTCTCTCTTCCTCATGCACACAGCTCTCAGATTATTGACCCATTTGCATCATCATTGTTGAAAAAAAAAGGGGGGGCTTTAAGATTTGGGTACATCCTCAAGCCTGCTTGCATCAACGTTAGACAGAAGCCCATGAACTTCAAATCAAAAAAAATAAAAAATAAAATAAAAGCAGCAAGTATCATCACATGCTAGCAAGCGTATTACATAGCAAAAAAAAAAAGACTTGACAAACTGGATCAAGTCAGCCAAATACACGCTCCCAACGAATCCAGTGTTCAAGTTTGATCAAGCTTTAAACATTGATGTCGAGCGCTTGCATCAAATGCAATAATCTAAGACCCTTCCCAGATTCTCAACTCAGATCCTCATGTCACACCCAGATTCTTCCCTTCACCCAACAAAAGCAAAAGGAAAAAAAGAGGGGGGGGAGCATGAAGCATGTATTTGAACAGAAACAGAGCCACAAAAAAGGGAGAGACCAAAACAAAAGGGGGCTGAGAAAGGCGTTACCGTTGATGGTCACCAGGATTGAATGTGAGGATGTGCAAAAGGATGAAGCTTTTGAGGGGTCTTCACCATCAACACTAGCAGCACTAGTGGCCGTCGGCTTTTTGGGCACAAATGGTGGTGAGAAAGTTGATGCCTGAATCATCCCAATGACTGAAAATGGTGATGGAATGGGCAAGCTCTGAAGAGAAAAGGGCATCTACTGTAAAGGCCAGTAGCAGCAAAAAAATGAGGCTTTTTGATCTCTGGGCACAGCAACGATAGGGAGGCGGCTGGACAGTGGGTGCTGGGTTTCTGGTGGCTGTCGAAGGCAAAGGAACAAGAAGGGTGAATAGTACTGGGCAACACGAGAGGAAGGCATGCTGTCATGAGGCGTGATTGAGCCGGCCCTGGCGAAAACAAGAGCAAAACCCGGCCTAGCCCAATGTGAAAATAAAAAAGGGAAGGCTGAGGGAGCACGTGCCTTGTGTGTGTCAATTTAATGAAGAAACTCTAAGTCTACTTGGGGGTTGGAGGAAACCGGCCCAGCCCAAGACAAAAAAATGAAGCAGGAAAAGTCAGACTGGGGTCACGTGCCCCACGCATGGCATTTAAGTGAAATAAAAGCTGGGCTCTAGTTTGGGATGAGGAAAGACGAGCATAGCCCATGCCAAAGGGGGGAAAAAAAAAAAAGAGAACAGGCGGGCTTCAATTAAAAGAGGACGCCGGCCCAGCCAAGTGAAAGACAGACAGGCCGGACTAAGAAGAAAAGAAAAGAAGACCAGCCAAGCCCACGCAGGGAAATTAAAAAAAAAAAAAAAGAGACCAAGACAGCCAGCCCAGGCCCACGTAAAGAAAACAGAAGCAAAACGGGTCATCCAAATTAAATATCTCTTGCATGACCACATACGCGTAAACTGATATTGGTGCCTACTAAATTGAAGTTGACCTAAGGTGATACACCGTTTTCGGATTCAAGACTATGCAATAACGGGCGATATAATTTTCGATGGTGTTGTCGAGTTGGATGAAACAATAACTTAAGTCCGCATTGTAGACAAAGTCGACGGCATTTCCCTAAGACAAAGGAAAATCAAGACATCGGTCGCGCTTAAACGACAAGTCTCGTACGCAACTTTGTCTCGAGGGGGCAATTTGTAGGCACTGAAAATTTATTCATGTCGTACTAAAATTAAGTTAAATTAATTAATTGGGTCAACCCTTTTAATTAATTTAATCAACCCCAAAGACTCACAAGTTAAGCCTAAAAGACTCACAAGTCAAGTCCAAAATGAAGTCTAAATGACTAGCAAGTCTGCACTCAGTCAAAATTCGAGTCAAAGCCCACACCGAGACTCAAAACGACTATCAAGTCAAGTCATGGCCTAAAACCCGAGCGACGCTCAAGTCATCGCGCGGTCAAAGTCAAAGTCCTACATCGACTCACAAGTCAAACGTCAAGATCGACTCTCAAGTCAACGTCCGATCAAAGTTCGAGGTGACCTCCAAGTCGGTGCTCAACCTAAGTCCGGAAGACTCCCAAGTTAACGTCAAAGTCAAAACAAACGAAAGTCAAGACAGTATAGGGTAAATCCTGACTGAAAGGCCCAAAACCTAGGTCAAGGCCCAAGACCCAAGTCAAGACCCAACTTGACTTTCAAAGGGAAGACTTTCCTATAAATAGGCCCCTACCCCCATGATTCAAGAGGTTGAAAATTTCATCCTTGAAAGAGAAAGAATTAGAGGATTGTATTCATAGAAATTGTATCCAATTCAAATCAATTGAATCTATAAAAATTCAATCTTTGTAATTTGTGATTACAAAAGGTTTCAGGAAGAGTTTCATAGCGACTTCCTTATAGGTTTTGTAAAGTCTAGTCCCTTATATTAGTCAGTTAGTGTCATATGCTTTAGATCCTAGGGATATGAGAATGTGTTGTTTTTTGAGTGCCCTTATGATGCTGGGGCAGTTGGATATTAAGAGGTTTTCTGATGGAGTAGGTAGATTTGAAAAGCTTTTACACCTCTTCCTCTTTTAAGCCATCTCACTAATGAAATAGCAAGGTCAACCATGAGGACGAAGAGCGTAAGATTGCACTCTCAACAGTTCATTTACACATCTAGGCTTGGGTTAATCGGGAGTTACATGTCAAGGTTCTAGTCTTGAAAGAACCTGATGCTTCCAAGTGGGTCGTGGTCTTGAGGATTCAGCTCCATTAGGATCGCTTATTATCCCCAAGCTTGACTAGATTGTTTCATACATTGACCCTAGATTTCCAAGACTTGTGTAATTTTAGTTTTCTAGCCTTTCTCTTTTGTTTAGGATGCCTTATTTATTAAGCATCGTAAGATTTTTTGAGATTTTGAAATGAAAGTTGAATTTTGGAATTTAGAATTTCCAATTTGATCTCAAAACATGGACATATATCTCTAAGATTTTAAGTGAATTTCATGATTTCACAGCTCTCATTAGTGGAATTATTTTATACAAGGCCCCAGGCTTGTATCTTATATCTTGCCCCTCGACTTTATTTTCCTTACCTTTTTAGCTTGAAGGTGGCAATGTAAAGTCATTCTGTAGAAGATGACAGATTTCTTTTGCTATTCACCTTTGGCATTTTGCCTTCATGTTAAATTTTTTAATATCAATTGGGCTTTAAACAAAGAGTCATGCACATAAGCTCTAATGATGTTCCATCCCAAAATCAATTGGCAATGAGTGGAGTAACTCACAAGTTTACATACATGCTCAATCCCTTTAATTTCATCAATGTGGGACAACACCTACTATAATATTCTAACACGCCCCCTCACGTGTGAGCTACTAACAAGGCCCAACACGTGCACACAATTTTAATCAAACGAGAACGGTGGCAAATCAACATTGAGCAACCCGCTCTGATACCATATTAAATTTTTTAATATCAATTAGGCTTTAAACAAAGAGTCATGCACATAAGCTCAAATGAGGTTCCATCCCAAACTCAATTGGCAATGGGTGGAGTAACTCACAAGTTTACATACATGCTCAAACCCTTTGATTTCATCAATGTGGGACAACACCTACTATAATATTCTTTGAATTTTATCAATGTGAGACAATGCCCACTTTCATACTCCAACACTTCACATATGTAACTCGATTTTATTAGTTATTTGTATTCTAAGGATCGAATCCACCCTTTTTTTTTCCTTTGAATGTAATAGGGAAGTTGCAAGTAATAATAGGGAAATTTGATGATGATTATCTCTAAGACTTCGGCCAACTTCTCAGCTTTTTCTGACTCTCTTTGAGTGGAAGTTTGGAGGACTTTCCATGAATGGGTTTTCAGGTGAGGGATGAGTCTACTCATCCGACCTTTGTACCAGTCTTAGTCACTACCTATGCAGTTTCTATGCTTTCTCCCCCTGGAACTGAGGCTCTAATCTGAATAGAGTTTAAGATTCCACACTAAGACTTGGAGGCCTTAAAGATCGTGACCATTGAGGACTTTTTACTACCCTGAAACTTAGGCAATGATGAGGACTACTCACTAATGGGAGTGTGCTGTAATCTACAACCCGTTAATAAAGGTTGAATAAGTGCTTGTGTCTTGCATTGGTGTCAAATTGTAAGTATTTTGTGATTATGGGACTGTCACACATATTTCTTACTCTATATTGGGCTTTAATCAAAAAAATTTTGAAATCTCTTGGTAATCCTATTTGCTCATAATTAAACTCCCAAAGTGTTACAATGTTTTCTCTGCGAGTACAATATATCTCTAGCTTAGTATACAACGATCCTAAAAACATTACAATGAAAACTTTATTTGAAATTTGAACTAGTCTTTAGATTACAAAGGTTATGGACGTACCAAATATTGAGTATCTCTTGTTGAGCTCCTCCCTTTGGATTCTCTTTTTTGGCAGCTTCACCTGGCCAAGGTCTATTGTTAGCAGCATCTTATCCTTTGATGACAGCCTTAAGATGTCAACTTGAACGTATTAAGTTTGGCAGAGGATTCCCCTCTAGACGTGCCTTCATGTAGGCAACTTTACCAAGTTCTTCCCTATAAGGGACCTCTTGCGGTCAAGTAATAGGAGGAGGGTTGAGTTTCCTAGCTCTCTAACAGCCCTTGCTACTCTTGGTGTCACGTAGGTTGGCTGCCTCTTATTTCTAGAGGAGTATGCATGGAGGAAGCATATTCTTATTGGGCTTAGGCTCTAGATATGGACTGACAGCATTGCCTCGCATTTTTCGGTCGTCCAAGGATTTTGGCCATCAAGCCCTCATTAGTTTCAAACAACATTTCTAGGGTATAATTTGATATCATGGCTTTCATGGAATTTAGCGGTGGTCAGCTAATGATGATGTTGCACACATATGTTCTACTTGCCACCACAAAATCTATAACCATTGTCTAGTTAGGCCGCCTTCTCCAACCCCTACGAGTAACCTCGCCAAACCTAAAGGGTGCAGAGCATGACTAGTAAACCCTGAGCTTGAACTAGATCTTTATCATGTATTCCTAATCTAGCAAAGCAGTCTTAGAAAATGATGTCCACGTCACTTCTTGTTTCCACTAGCACTCGGTTGATTAAAATCCTGTCACTTATAGTTTGATCATGAGCAAGTTGTCTTCAAGGGCCCAGTGATGACCTAGCCAATTTAGGTGTGTCCCCCAATCCCAGGGCTAAATATACCCTTCCTAGGGTCGTTTGAGGTCCCCTCATTATTCAGAAGACACATGTAGTTTGTTGAACAAAATTGGGGCTACCACCTGTAGATGATTGTAATGCACCTACACAATATCGCTTCGGTGGGAGAGGGCATCACATATGCGTAAGTTAGGCGACCAAAAAGGAATTGAGGCATATCATCTATATTCAAAATCTTGATCTTTTCTGGTGGAGAAGTTTTGATTGTATCTTTATAAAAAGGACACTTGGGTCAAGCATTGCCCTACTAACTATTATTTCAACGTTCTGGGCCCTTATCCTATCATGTCCATGGTCACTTTTGATAGAAGTTGGACTAGATCGTGAGTGACAAGGCTGCCAAAAGTTCTTATGGGGCCTTTTGCTGACTAATCCCTTCATTGGGATCATGAGTTTTCGAAGGTTTCAACCTCGCCCACTTTTGATGTCTTCCCTCAGGCCATATTCCTCTTATGAATTCCACTACTTCCTAGGCTGATCCTGAAGAGGTCCTAGATGCCCTTTAGTCAATCTCTTTAAGGTTCCTACTGGAGGAGGTCGGTGATGGCTTTGTTTTAAGTTTGTATGTCATTCATCAATAGTCAGAGGGTAGCAACAATGGCTTAGTTCACCTCAGTGCATACTAATTGAGTTGCAATCATCTAGAATTGTCCCTAACCTTTCAATTTCTATAAAGGATTTGAGTGACCATTATTTTCTAGGAGTTCAGGTTATATTGTGCGTACTGCTTCTGGCTTATTCTTTCTCAACACAAGTATGTTTCCGATCTTCTCAAGAAGTTTAACCTTCATACCCTTAAATCTATACACACAACATGTGTTTCTCAGACCACTTTGTCCTTAGCTGATGTGAGTTACTTTTGACCCTTCTGGATTCCGGAATATGGTGGGTGCCTTGAAGCATCTTACCATGAATCGACCTGATATTGCCTAAGTCGTGCATGTGGTTTTTCAATTTATGCATGCTTCCCACACTGCTCACTTACATATTGTCATGCACATTTTCAGGTATTTGCAGGGTACTACTAATCATGGGCTTTTCTTTTGGTCCTCCTCCAATATGGATCTTCTAGTGGCTTTTTATGATGCTGAATGGGCTAGTTGCCCAGCACATCCTACTCCACAATTGGGTTTGCTGTTTTTTCAGACTCTAATCTCATTTCTTGGCGAGCAAAGAAACAACCCACTGTTTTCCCACTCTTTTACAGAGACAGATAATAGAGCGGTGGCATATATAGCTGCAGAGATACAATGATTGTGTCAACTTCTCCTTGATCTTGTTGTGTTGGTTCAGGTTCCTGTTTTGTTGTTTTGTGACAATGGTTTTGCTACCTATCATGCTGCCAATCCTATTTACATAATCATACCAAAGATATCAAGGTTGATTATCATTTTGTTCGTGATATGGTTGTTGGCAAGCATTTTCAAGTATGTTATATTCTTGTTCGGTCCAGGTGGCTGACATTTTCACCTAGGGTCCCTCTTCACAGAAGTTTCTATAGTTTAAGGTCAATATGTCTGTTGTTTCTCCCTCGTACAGATTGAGGGGGTTACAATAGTATATATATAGTATATATACTTCTTGTAACCCTAATTTATATAATAAATACACACTCAATTACCTCTATTGAGATAGAGAAGCCTCATTATTTCACATATTGGATGTAGGTTTGAATCCAATTGCCACTTAGCTTTTCCATTTTACTATTCATAAGAATGTTTAATTCTGCTTTTTTTTTTTGGTTCAAATGAGTCACGAAGGCAATACAATATGATGAGGGGCGGAGAATAAAACATGAGACCTAATGTACTTAGGACCTCAATCTTAACTACTAAACTAACATCTCATCGGTTTTAATTCTACTCCTATGGTACATGATGACTATCCCACTCTCCACTCCTCCCCATTATTCTTTTCAACATCTCCAATATAAAAAGATTTTAAAAAATTCGATATGTTGTTTTTCTTTTTTTTTTGGGGCTTAATTTATTAGTCCCATGTTTATTTCCACTTTTTACTTTTTTTCTGGGGGTATTTCCAGTGTCCTAGTCCTTGTCCATGCTGTCGCTTGTTTGCTATCATCTATATATCGATATGCTTTTTATTTTCTAAATTTGTTTTCTACCTTTTGTCAACTTTCGCTGATGTCGGCACTTCCATAATAACTTTTGTTAGATGACTTTATAATGCTTTAACATTTTTTTTCTTTTTTGATTTTTTTGATAATCACTCTAGTCTTATTATATTTTCTACCTTGATCAAGCTTTGCTATGTTTTTCAATTGAATTTAACATTTTTCTGTTATTGATCAAGTTAATAATATTGTAGAATTATACAGCGGATTTGCTATATTTTTTAGTTTAATTTAAAAAATTTCTATTATCAATCAAGTTAACAATATTTTAGAATAATATAACAGCCACGAGTATTTCACCTAAATGATTTTTTTTTGGGGGGGTTAAGAGGGACCAACATACTTGTTCATCGTTTTACTCGTGATGAGCAGAGCCTTGGGATAGGACAATTTCATTTGCAAAAAGTAAATAAATAAATAATTAAAGGGTTGTACATTTGCCATTTTGCCCCCCGAGCTTTTTTTCTTGTTTCGTCCCTGCTATTCTTCACGCAATTTTGACTATTAGATGATAAATTTATTCCTAAGCCTTCAACCATCAGTTTAAACTTTTGGTTAAGATGGTTCTTGAATATAGTATCAAAGTATTTCTAAACGAGAGGTTTCACTCTGTAACCTCCATATTGATTTATTATGCAAGGTAGTGGGAGCCTTTGTACCATCCACGCTTTAAGCCCAAAGGGTATTCGTGTGAGGAGGCATGTTAGAAGATAAACATATTCGCACTCCTTAAACATCAACTTAAGCTTTTGACTGAGATTGTTATTAAAAACTGATACAAGACCCCTCTCTAGAACTTCCCCACATGCCTACCTCCCAGAATTATTGGTTTTTTCCCCCAACCCATTGTATAAACAGGGATTTTTTTCTCTATATATATATAGGCATTTTTTTCTTTATTATTCTGTTCACCGTTACCTGCAAGGCTTTGTGCTTTGTTTAACTGTATACACCAACGGTCTGTAATTAATTTCATGTGATGTTGCCTATGATTTATTTTTCTTCATTTTTTGAGAAAAATAAAATTTGAAGGTTGAAATATTATTAAAAAAACACATAATTACATTGGTTTTCCTTTTTCATATAACTAGGTTTCAGGACTCCCTTACTCTAACTCGATCAACTTTCTTAAATTTAGAAGACAAAAACAATAACAGAAGTTCACAAAATCCAATTATAAGTAACATCTTAAGATTAGACTTTTCTAAATACTTGAGAGTTTATATTAGAAGCATGATCATGTATTTGTCGCCCTAATTACTAGATAATGTTAGTCAAAGTGATTTCTCTTGATTTGTATTAACTTTTTTTATATTATTTCAATTCTAATAACTAAATTGTTTTTAATTTGATTAACATTTTCATTTGAACCAATAATAAATTTTGTTTTTTAATTTATGGGCATGTAAAGAAGTAGCTCAAGATTATATCAGAAGAACACGAATTTTTTAGGCACTTTTTTAAGAGCAACTAAACAGGAGCTCATGTGATATCATAAGATCACGAACCAAAATCTTTGTTATCAATCCAAAGATTTTATCAAGTTATCAAACACTCACAAAATGTGACTACACTAAAAATGTGTTTCTGTAATTCAGAAAGTAACTCTGAATCTTCATTACTAAGTGATTGATGCAATCTAAAGACTTTTTGGAAAAATTGGAACTAAGGGTGTGTTTGGTAGGGGGAAGATTATTTTTCCAGAAAATCATTTTTCTTGAAAAATATTTTCCCAAGAAAAATAATTTTTCACTTACATTTTCAGCTGTTTGGTAGAATGAAAAACCATTTTCTTCCACTTCATTTTTTGCTATTTGATAAAATGAAACCCCCCACCCTCACTTCATTTCTTTTTATCATCAATTCCGTCCCCTGCTCATTGCTCTGATCCAACCCAACCAATGAATTCTGTTTCTCTCTCATTTTCAAAATCAAACCCAAACATCAGTAAAAAATATACCCGATAATAAACTCTGAAAAAGAGAAAGTCAACATTAATGAATCTCAATTTTGTTACTATTTCCAAGGATTGTCCAGTTGACTTTCAATGACATTATACCCAGATTAAATAAAATGGCGAACGAGGAGACGATGGGTGTCTCAAATTGCAAAGTTCTTTAAAAGGGCAACAGCAACAAGGTCAAAGAACTCAAGAAATAATTGCAGAGAATGACGATGCAAATCATCGATGAAGATGGTGAAGATCAAGAAGAGGGGAAGAATGACAGACAAAATGAAAGTGAAAATAGAGTAATTCTGAACACAATTAAAAGAAAATA
>JAKOGI010000709.1:302500-441315 GCA_029747015.1 Carnegiea gigantea
TCCTCATTTTCCTAATCCTCTTTTATTTTTATGTATGTAATTCCATCATATCTTTTTATATTAGAACATTTGAGTTGCATTCTAATTCATATAATTTTTATACTATAAAATTTTATTAGGATTTGTAACACAAATGCTCATAAAATTTTGAAGCTATATTAATCAAATTATTTCATGAAGTCGTTTCCCCTAAAAAAAAATTTTTCATAAAGTAGATTAGACTATAATCGTAAAAGTTTGTGTTTGTACTCAGACTCCATATAGATCAACAATCACAATGCAACTAGAACAAATCAATAGAATGGAAGCAAGATTCAAGGGATTGGAATAATATAGAATAGAAAATGTTCGTGCCAAAAAAATGTTATTTTTGCGATACTTTTATACCCGATTTATGTTCATAATAATTGTTATCTTTAGGTTTTTATTTGATTTTATTTTGTAAGGTGGGTATTGAATAACTATGGAAAAAATGTGATAAAAAGATAAAAAAATGTCGGAAATAAAGAATCGGGCCAATTTGATTCAAGCCCAACCCATTTCATCCATCAACATAATGAAAAAAATAAAATAGAACCTAAATAATTCTACCCATGTCCACCCCCCATGCGCACGTCACGTGCCCTCCTGAACCCCCCCTCATTTCTCCTTCTTTCTCCTCTCGGGTACCCAGAAAACCCGAAATCCCCCCTTCTTCACATCCATCTTCATCCTCCTCTCTCTCCATCTTTGCACCAAAACACCACCAACATCTCCATTTCCACCTTCTTCACTGCCAGCATAGCACTGCCAGTACACCACTGTTCTCACCCATCATCGGAATTCACACATCAACTGCTAGATTGCATCATCTTCATCGCCCGCGCGCGCGTTTCCAGATGGACGACCCAGATGGAAGAAGGTTCGGTATAAATTAAAGGATGCGATGCCACAGCAGGGGTTCGAAGGTCTGATTTTAGGGTTTAGTTAGTTTTGTTTTCAGTTTTCTTGCATTTTAATCTAAGTACTAGCAATTTAGGGTTTGCTCTTGTTTCATTTGTTTTGGATTTCAAGTATAAGATTCGAATTTGTATCTTGTAATTTCAGGTTGGATTTGAGGTTTCTTTTCATTCATTTAGTTTGTAGATGGCCAGGGTCCAAGTTTCATTTTCAACTTCAATGTTTCAAGCTTGATTTTGAGGGCTTACGGTTGAAGGGGTGTTATTCGTCTGTTTTAGAGCTGCGTTTTTGCCATTGATGCAGCTTGGCTTCATCTTGTTCATGGCCATGAGATTTGGTTTGATTTCTATCCCGCCATTCTAAGTTAAATACTACTGAAGAATTTCGAAATCCCTCTCCCCTGCTTTTCTAACTTTGGCTTTTGATTTGTGTCTGATATGTTTTTGGCTGAATGCTCTGATTCTATTTATGCTTGTCTTTGTTTGGGTATTTCGCTATTTGGTAGCCCTAATTTGGTTGTGTTGATGCTGGGCTTGGAAGTGTTGTCTCGTTATTCTGAGTTCTGGGAATGTTGTTTTCTGTCATAGTTGTGTTACAGTTTGTGTTTTCCGTTGCTATAGCATGGTTTTTGCTCAATATTGGGTCTGTTTTTCCCATTTCTTTTATCCTGTATTAGTGACATATGGATGAATTCGATTTTGGGTTATGATGAATTCCTGCTTGCCTTTTCCCTTTGTTTCATTGTTTCTATTATGGTTAGAGTAGTGCCGTAATGCTGGAAATGCCTAAGGAGAGGGTTGATGATGGGCCACGAATGAGTGCGGATTCAGGCTAGCCAAATCTAGGGATGCCTGGTTTGATCAACAATCTTGCTCCTATTCTCTGTATTCTTCATTTGGTTTGGTGTTTCATTCTTAGTTCTTAGTTTTACTTTAAGTTTTCTATTTGGTTGGTCCTGGAATTTATTCAAGTAGCAGGTTTGATTCTTTTTTTTTCTTGGTTTTGTTGTTGGCTTGTTGCTTTTCTTGCTTAGAGTAAATATATCTTTCTCCTAAGGTTTTAGTTTTTTTTAATCATTTTTGTTAGTATTTATATGGTCTAGCTCAATCTTTTGGTTTAGTTTCTTGCAGCTTAATCAAACATGATTCGTTCATGACTTGTATTTAGATTAATTTAGCCTATTTCATTGTTAGGATAATTTAGTTTTGTTAGGATAATTTAGTTAAATGTTACCTCGTTCTCATCGTCGTCCCTGTGGAGATGACTTTCAAGTACTACAGCAAAAGCTATACGCTTGTGGCATTTATTTTCACTCGAAATTATCGTACAAGTTTTGGCACTGCTGTCGGGGATGGCGGCATAAGATTAGGTCGCATTTTCTTTTTCGTAACTACTTTAATATTAGGTTGCTTTGTTATGTTATTAAGTTGCAACTTGATTTAGTACATTGCTTGAATTATTCAAAAATCCCAAAAAAATTGGAAAAGCTTAAAATTGAGAAAGAATTAGAAAAACTTGAAAACCACCAAAAAAATTTTCAATTTTTTTTTAAAAAACCTCAAAAACAAAGTGGTAAATTTATGTTTCCCTTAATTTGAGCACTTTTCTTTTTCTTAGTTTCGTTCTTATTAGTTGCTTATACTTTGACTTACTTTGTTTATTTGTTATTAGTTGTGATTTATTTAGTTCGTTTTTTGAAAAAATCCAAAAACCCTTAAAAATTTAGAAAAACTTGAGACTCCAAAAAAGTTTGATTGAAAAACTCTAAAAACAAATGACTTAGAATTGATTATGACTTTAGTTGCTTTATTTTGTTATTTTGTAGTTTTAGAATTGAGTTAGTTTTGGTTTTTATTGGAATTTGTCTCACCTCCATTTTAGGGATTGATTAACTATTTGATTTGACTACCTTCTGCTTGTAAATTGTCTTTAGGGTTGAGCAATATTTTGATTTGATTTTGTGCTTAAGAAAAAGGAAAAAAAAGTTTTAGAAAATTCAAAAATTCAAAAAAAAAAAGAGAAAAGACCAAAAATAGGACCTTTTGTGAAGGTGTGAGGTTTATATGACTAGTTGGGTTAGAGACCCTGAAAATCAAAGACTCGTAAGGAGTGAGCCCAACCATGACTTAGAACCTGAACCTGAACCTAAGCTTGAGTTAAAGAATATAGCAGAAGAAAGGACTTTGAGTGATATTTTCTATCCTCCTAGGACTGCTTTGCCATCATGCTTTATTATGCCTAATCTTATACCAAATGTGACCTTCGAATTAAAACCCCATTATACTCAGATGCTCCATAAATTTACAGGTTTAGAGGATGCTTATTTATTTTTGAGGGAATTCGAAGAAGTTTGTTCTATGATGCATTTCCCTAATATTCTCATTGATGTTGTGCGAATGAAATTGATTCCTTTTGCTTTAAAAGATTCTACTAAACTTTGGATGTATAGCTTGGCTGCTAATTCTGTTACTTGTTGGAATGATATTGTAAGATTGTTCTTAAGAAAATATTTTCCTAATATCAAGACTATTAAATCGAGGAATTAAATCAATCAATTTGTGCAACTTGATAGGGAATCATTTTGGAAATATTTTGACAGGTTCAAAATTTTGTTGACCCAATATCCCCAACATGGTTTAGACTAAGCATGCTTGTGCCAGATTGTATATAAAGGACTTGACCAATAGACTAGGGCTATAGTAGAGTCCATGTGTCAGGGTGACTTTCTTTCTAAGATCGCCATAGCTTGCTTGGGAGTTTTTAGAGGATTTAGCTGAGAAAACCATGCAGTGGCAAACCGCTCGTGATGACAGCCTGAGTTCTAGAATTGCAAGAGGTGGGTTGCATTTCGTTTCTGATGTAAGTCACTTGGAGTCTAAGGTTGCTGTTTTAGAAAACATGTTGAAGGGAATATCTCTCCAAATATCCTAGTTATCTCAGACATCTACAGTATTTTATTCTTATTGCCAGGCCCTAGATCATTCTTTGAGCATTTGTTCTTATTTTGCTCATCAATTAGCAACTGAATAGGAGCAAGTGAGTATGGCTTCCCAGAGAGCTAAGAATGACCCTTTCTCCCCTTATTACAACCCGGTGTGAAGAAATCACCCTAACTTTTTATGGAATAGTGGACCAAATGCTATGGTTCTTAACTCTCAACCTGGGATGTTTCCTGAAAGCAACTCCCTAACCATCTCTCATCCTTCAAATTCGTTTCAGAGACCGACTTTTTTAGGTGTACCTAATGCACCTAAACCTCCACCTCCCATAGCTCAAGTTTAACCTCCTCCTGGCTATACTGATCTTGATAAATTAGAAAAGAGAATCAATAATAATGTGGAGAGGATGATTAATGCTAACATGGAATGAATGATGAGAATGATGATCGAATAGTTTTCCCAGTTAGCATCATCTTCTAGGGGCCCACATACTTTCCCGAGTCAACCTAAGGTGAACCTTAAGGGTCATGCCTCTCCTTCTTCTAATAACCCTAGTGAGCCTGTGAGGAAAGTGAATGCGGTTATATCTCTTTGTTCTGGTCGAGAGGTTGATAACCAAGTGATAAATCATAATGAACCTTGCAGGTATCCTCACCAATTCTTCCAATATTCTTCTTCCTCTTCTCCTTCAGAGGCTGGTTCATCCAATCAATCAGGGGATGCTACTGACGATGTCCCCAATGCTTTAGATAGTCCTTTCTCTCTTGAGTCACCTTCTAAGAAAGAGAAGCTTAAAGAAAAAGATTCCTCTAACCCAATAAATTCTTCACCTTCTAAGGATTCTTCCTCCCCTTCTTCTGAGCAAATCCAGATGCCTTTAACTCATTTTTCCTATAAGCTAAAGAAGAAAGATCAACATCATGTTGAGAAGATGAGAGAGATCTTCTCTAAAGCAGAGATCAACATTCCTTTGCTCGATGCTATTCAGCAGATGCCTCCATATGCTAGATTCTTAAAGGAGCTATATATGACTAAGAGAGCAACTGGTGTACTTAAGAAGGCTTTCTTGACCTCTCGTGCTAATTTTATCCTTTCTTAGATTCCAGTGAAGTATAAGGGCCCTGGTTACCCTACTATGTCTATAGTCATAGGGGACCAACTTACTCACAGAGCATTGCTTAGCCTAGCAGCTTGTATTAACTTAATACCCTTTACTGAGTATGAGAGGTTAGAGTTAGGTGAGCTAAAACCTACCAAGATGGTCATTCAACTGGCTGACAGATCGACTAAGGTGCCTAGGGGGATAGTCGAGGATGTGCTGATTAGAGTGGGTGAATTTATTTACCCAATGGACTTTGTTGTTATTGAAACTGAGAAGGTGTCCAACTTAGTTAGTCAAGTTCATGTGATTCTAGGGCATCCTTTCTTGGCCACTGCTAATGCCCTCATTAATTACAGGAATGGTATGATGAGACTGTCTTTTGGCAACATGACTGTAGAATTAAACATCGTTAACATGCAAAGACAGTCTTTTGGATTTGATGATATAGAATTTTCTACTCTCAACGGGGTAGGAGATTCTATATTCGATGATGCTTTTGATGATGTATTTGCTATTAAGTATGAGTCATTTCTTATAGATGATGAGCCTGAATATGATGTGTTTGAATTTGACGACTTGTGCTATGCTGCTGATGGTTTGCTCACTGTTGTTTCTGAATATGCTACTGAATCTGTTTTCCGTATTGCTCTTGAATTGAAACCTCTTCCTGACTCTCTTAAGTATGAATTTCTAGGACTCGATAAATCCTTACCTGTAATAATTGCTCCTGATCTAGACAGGAACCAAGAGGACAAACTGATTACTTTAATTAGGGAGAATAAGGAAGCTCTAGGATGGACTTTAGGAGATATCAAGGATATTAGTCCTTTGATTGTGCAACATAGAATTCATTTAGAGGATAATGCTAAGCCCTACCGTGATCATCAAAGGCGTTTGAATCCTACTTTGTAGGAAGTAGTTAAAAAGAAAGTGTTGAAATGGTTAGGCCATGGGATTATCTATGCTATTTCTGATAGTAAGTGGGTTAGCCCTGTTCAAGTTATTCCTAAGAAGACCGGTATTACCATGATTAGGAATAATAAGAACGAGTTAGTCCCTACTCGAGTTCAATTTAGGTGGCGTGTGTATATAGATTATAGAAAATTGAATGCGGCCACTAGGAAAGACCATTTTCCCTCTCCTTCTTAGATCAAATGCTAGAAAGGTTGGCTGGACATTCCTTCTATTGCTTTTTAGATGGATATTCCGGTTATACCCAGATCTCTATTGCTCCTGAGGATCAGGAGAAGACTACTTTCACCTATCCATTTCGAACATATGTCTTTAGAAAATGCCATTTGGACTATGCAATGCCCGTGCGACCTTTCAAAGATGCATGATTTCTGTATTCTCAGATCTAGTTGAGCAATGCATGGAAATTTTCATGGATGATTTTTCTATGTTTTGATCTTCCTTTAATGATTGCTTGTCTAATCTGAGAAAGGTGTTAGAGAGGTGTAGGAAGAAAAACTTGACTTTAAACTGGGAGAAATGTCGCTTCATGGTTAAAAAGGGTATAGTCTTAGGACACATTATTTCTCGAGATGGAATTGAAGTAGACAAAGGTAAGACTGACCTGATTGTTAATCTTTCCCCTCTCACTTGTGCGAAAGAGGTGCGGTCTTTTCTTGGACATGCTGGCTTTTATTGTCGTTTTATTAAGGACCTTAGTATGATTGCAAAGCCTTTGTCTAATCTGCTAGCTACGGATGTGCCATTTCATTTCTCTGAAGAGTGTCTTGAGGCATTTTCTAAATTTAAGGAGGCCTTAACATCTGCTCTTGTTCTTCATCCTCCCACATGGGGAAAACCATTTGAATTGATGTGTGACGTATCTGATTATGCTATTAAGGTTGTTTTATGATAGCATATTGATAGGAAACCCCATATTATTTACTATGCCAGTCACACATTGGATGATGCCCAGCTGAGTTACGCTGTTACTGAGAAAGAATTCTTGGCTATGATCTTTGGTTTTAAAAAGTTTAGACCCTATCTGATTGGGTCTCATGTGATTGTTTATACTAACCACTCTGCTTTTAAGTACGTTCTTTGTAAGAAGGATGCTAAGCCTAGACTTTTGAGATGGATTTTGCTTTTGCAAGAATTTGACTGTAAAATCAAGGATAAGAAAGGTTCTGAAAACCTTGTAGCTGACCATATGTCTAGGATCCTCTATGATAGAGAGAGTGAGTCTAGTATTTCTAAGTGCTTCCCCGATGAGCAATTGTATACTGTTCAACCTGATCCTTGGTATGCTAATATTGTGAACTACTTAGTTACTAGGAGGATTCCTGAGCGTTGGACTAAGAATGATAGAGATAGATTCTTCTACCTTCTTTACTTGGGATGACCCTTATCTGTTTAAGTATTGCTCTGGCCAAGTCTTTAGGATGCGCATTCCCAACCATGAGGTGAGAAGTGTCTTTTCTTTTTGTCATGGCCAGGCATATGGGGGCATTTTAGTGATAGGAAGACAGTAGCTAAGGTTCTTCAATGTGGTTTTTACTAGCCTACTGTATTTAAGGATGCATTTGAGTACTGTAAGAGTTACCCTAGATGCCAATAGTTGGGTAGAGTAAGTAGGAGAGATATGATGCCACTGAATCCTATCATTGTTGTAAAGGTTTTTGATGTGTGGGGTATTGACTTTATAGGACCATTTCTATCTTCTTTTGGGAATGAGTACACTTTGTTAGCTATGGACTATGTTTCTAAATGGGTTGAAGCCATCCCTTCTAAGACCAATGAAGCTATGGTTGTTGTGAAATTCCTTGGGGAGAACATCTTTACTCGATTTGGTATGCCTTGTGCTATCATTAGTGATCAGGGCACCCATTTTAATAATAGATCTTTTGATGCCTTACTAAAGAGGTATTCCATAGTCCATAGGCCTGCTACTCCCTACCATCCCCAAACCAGTGGCCAGGTTGAAGTGTCTGATCAGCAGATTAAACAGATTTTAGAGAAGATAGTGAGTAGGAATAGGAAAGACTGGGCTGACAAACTAGTGGATGCTCTCTGGGCATATAGGACGACTTTTAAAACTCCCTTAGGTATGTCACCTTATAGGGTAGTTTATGATAAGCCTTATCATTTACCTATGGAGATAGAGCATAGAACTTGGTAGGCCATTAAGAAGCTTAATTATGACTTGACTTAGGCGGGTGAGGAGAGACGACTGCAACTGAGTGAGCTTGATGAGATTAGAGATGAGGCTTATAAGAGTGCTCATTCTTACAAAGAGAGGGCAAAGCTGTTTCATGATCGATATATTTTTAGAAAAGAGTTTGCTCTAAGAATGAAAGTACTGTTGTATGACTCTAAACTCCATCTGTTTCCAGGGGAATTGAGGTCTCGATGGACGGGCCCTTATATTATCTCACATGTTTTTCCCTATGGTGCAGTTGAAATTCAGGGTCCTCGGAGTAGTGCCACCTTCAAAGTGATTGGCCAGCATTTGAAATAATTTCTAGAGTTGCCAAGCTAAGAAGATGTGAATTGTCTAATACTCCATGGACCGAGCTCTGATCAGTGATTGTGGTGTGAGATAGCTTAGGTGTACTTAGCACCCGACCTGGTTTGCTGGAAATTTCTTCTCTTATCCTCTCTTCTTCTCTCCCTCTTTTCTTCTCCCTTTGTCTTCTTTGTCTTATTCCAGTTTCTTTTTGTATAGTTGGTTGCTTTTCTTTTTCTATGTTGGTTGTTTTATTTTTGAGTCTTGTTTTTATTTTTGAACATATGTTTTCTTTTTAGATTTTTCTTCTTGGTCTTCATGTGTCTTTCCCACTCCCAATGGGACAATGTGAGATTTTGGTGTGGGGGCGAGGTATGCATTTGTGCATGCTCTTTTTTTTGAAAATTTTGAAAAATCCAAGAAGATTTTTGTTTTGTGTTTGGGGATGTTTGTACTCTTTTTGATTAGCTTAATTCCCCTGTGCTTTGGTTATTACCTTGTATGTAAGTAGGATGTGCATGAAAGATCTTCAACCTCAGTTTGTCATTCTAAACCCTAATTCTAACTCTAATTATTCATCATAGATGTGTAATCCAATTCTTATTTATCCCTTCATCATTATCCTTAGGTCTTACGCTTCCATGAATAATTCTCTCACTTGCTTGTGACACGATTACTCTGAAAAAATAATGAATAAAGAAGGAAAAAAAAGATAAAATAAAATTTGGAATGACAAATATCCTTTTGAGGCATGCGCTACTGGGCGCTACCCTTTGAGGCATGTGCTACTGGGTGTTGCCCTTTAAGGCAATACTGCTATTGGGAAAGTTTGCATCCAATGTTAATATGTCAATAATGTAATTGTGCCAGTTAAGTAGGATTGAGTCTGATTCTGGTAAATCTAAGCCTTGGGATGATGATACACTTGCAAACGAGTACTGAGATGGATTCAGAATCTTGATGTACAGTGGGGTGAAAAATTAGTGCTTTAATGTCATTTATGGGATGGAGGGCTTTGATGTATATTCTGTTTATATGCAGGTTGATAACTTGGCTACATGGGTGACTTAATTGATTAGAACGTGTATATTTTTTTCCTTAATTTTGTACCTATTAGCTTTGAGAAAAAATCAAAAAGATTTTTGATTTTTGATTTTTATTTTCTTTTTGGATTTTGTGGGTATTTTACTTGAAAACTCTCACTAGACTTCACTCGTCCACTTGAGGGACTGGGGGGTTTAAAGGGCTTATTTATACGCTAAATGCAATCGTGATTCCTACGACAGTGAGTTAGGATTTTCTTTTTCTTATTTTCTATTTCTTTTTAGTTAGTTTAGTCATTTTATTCAAGGACGAGAAAAATCTTGGTGTGGGGGTGTTTGTTCGTGCCAAAAAATGTTATTTTTGTGATACTTTTATACCCGATTTATGCTCGTAATAATTGTTAACTTTAGGCTTTTATTTGATTTTATTTTGTTTTGTAGGTACTGAATAATTGTAGAAAAAATGCAAGAAAAAGATGAAAAAAAGCCAGAAATGAAGAATCGGGCCAAGTTGACTCAAACCCAACCTATTTCATCCATCAACATAATGAAAAAAAAAAAATAAAACCTAAATAATTCTACCCATTCCCCCCCCACGCGCATGTCACGTGCCCTCCTAAACCCCCCTCATTTTTCCTTCTCTCTCCTCTCGGGTACCTAGAAAACCCGAAATCTCCCCTTCTTCACATCCATCTTCATCCTCCTCTCTCTCCATCTTCGAACCAAAACACCACCAACATCTCCATCTCCACCTTCTTCATTGCCAGCACAGCACTGCCAGCACAGCACTGCCAGCACACCACCGAATTTCACACATCAATTGCGAGATTGCATCATCTTCATTGCCCATGCATTTCCAGATGGATGACCCAGATGGAAGAAGGTTCGATATAAATTGAAGGATCACTACAAAAAAAATAGTCATGCTTCCACGCTTATTTAACCACACTTGAGTAAGCGTAGCAGGAAAATAAGTACCAGTACTATCTCCACACATAATAAGTGCGGATAAATAGAACCACGCCTATAGGAGTGGTAGTAAGATAATAATGTATGCCCACACATATTACGTGTGGGGAATTACCTTTCATAAATATGAAACAATTAGCACATATATTAAGTGTGGTAGCCAATTTATTTAATTTTTTTAAATTGCGATTTTTCTTTAATTAAACCGCCAAATTAATTTAAAAAAAGAAAAAACAATTGAAATTGTGTTTTTCCTTAAATAAACTGCCAAATTAAATTTAAAAAAAGAAAAAAGTTTGGGTTAAAATTGAAACGGAGGTCGTGCACCATTTTCATCTCTGTGTCAAATCCTCAATCCCGCGCCCCCCTCTGCTTCTCCAGTTTAACCCTACCCCGTTTACCGCCCTTTGCTCTGGTCGGTGGTGATTGGCGGCGAGCTTCCAGCTGTCACGTGGTGGTTTCTGCCGGTTCGTGGGCTTGAAATTTCGGCATGGTCTGAAATTGATCCCACCATTCGTGCACGTAAAAGCTTGAAATTCCGGCGTTTCCTGGCTTTTGGCGGTATGGATTCCGGTCATTCGCTTAATCTAGAGTCAGTATCATCATCCCCTTTCTCTCTTTATCTAAATTGTATGGTCTGAAATTAAAAATTAGGGATTGTATTGTGTGCCTTTGAAATTGCTTCAATTGAACTCTCTATTGTACATGTCCTTGGGTTTTACGTTTAGTCTTGATGGAAATTGCTTCAAGTGAATTGTATGGCCAGTCGCTCAACCAGAATGTTTAGCCATTGTCACGTACTGTTGCCTCTCTGTTCACTTAAATGGTTGTCCTGTAAAATGTTTCTGGATAGCCTTTTGCAGACATGAGTGTTGGTGAACTCCATTGTGGCATCTGAGTGAGTGTAGGTCCTGTAAATGTACATTTTTGTTGTAGGATAGCATGCGTTTGTTTAGAAATCAATTTAGACAGAGAATGAACAGGTCTGATTGCGCCATCCTAATAGGCTACTTTTTATACATATGGTGTGGTTGTTAGTTGACAACCTACTTGGATGATATGGCATGTTTATTGTACACTAATGCTCTACTGCAAATTGTATCAATCTCTTGGGTGAACAAAGGGATCAAAAGGATTATACACCTGGAATGCTTATTCACTAAGACATAAGAATATTAGGAGAGGTCATTCGAGGGTTTTGCTTATGATAACATGTAACGATGCTTAATCGGGAAAGACCTAGTCAATTAAAAGAAAAATTGTAAGATCTTCTAGTGAGGAAATTACGACAAGTTAATATGGCCTCTATTGCTCTGGCCAAGCTCAACAAAGATTAAGTTGGAGCCAGTTCTAATTCATACCATCCTGCCTCCATTCTGCGAAAGGATGAAGATGTGTCAACACCTCTTCAATGAAATTTATAAGTTACCTAGTGACCTTATCCTAATCATGCATGTGCTTGCTATTTTGCTAGGTTGAACTTAAAAGGTCTTTTGTGGTTAGTTGTTTGGATGAACTATTAATTATGCTTTATTATCGTTAATATCCTGTGGATGAAGTGGTTGTATGCTTTCTTTATGTCTAACATCAACGTTAATTTAGATAAATCAAAACAAATGTTATCATTCACTTTCACCAAAAAAAAAAGAAAAAAGAAAGAGATCAAGATTTGCACCCTGATAATAGTAAATAAGTGACAATGATGCAAATAAAGCAAGAGTTCCATTTTAAGGCTTATAGTTGCTATTTGTTATTTGACCCAATAAGCTTAAGTGGGCTGGAAAAAGGGGCACACAATCACTGAAGGAGGCTGAATAAAGGCTTTGAATCCAGGCCGAATAAAAGCGAGACCACCGTGCTAGGTCTGCGAAAAGGGGCTAAAGAAAACAGATTCAAGGCATTCTAACAAGAGTTCAATGAGGCCGAATAAAGGCTTTGATGTTAATTGATCTTCTGCCGCATTCCTTGTCTTACTATCAAGAGTTCAATGTTTTATGTATCATTTGAAGCAAATACATTTTATATTAGTATAAGTGATGGACAACTGCTAGCTGAAAAAACCAAATACACTGTAGCCTTAACTTATCGAAGTCTGCAAAACCGAAATACACACAACCCTTATGGTCATGACCCTGAATCAAAATATGTCCGACTACACTTTACCCACCGATCAAATTGACAGGTCTAGCTGTGAGTCCTGTAGCACAGGTGATCCTCTGAGATGTCAAAATGAAATGTGCGTGATAAAATAATGCAAGACATGATGGAAGTTTAGAAGGAGCATAACATGGTTTTGCAGAGACTTTCTGAGTTATTGATAGAGGTGACTGTGAATAAAGTAGTGATAGATCATGGAGGTGACAGAATATAAATTAGTCCTACATTGGAAAATGACCAAATTGGAAAGTTTGATCCCAGCCTAGGAGCTGTTAATGCACATAATTAATAGTTGCTCATTATCTGACATGGGCAAGTTGTACTGTTCATATTCCCTAATTTATGAGGCTGTCAAGCAATGATCCTTGTTTTATATAGTGATTAGTAGCATAGGAATAAGCAGCCTACAGATTGCATTTATTCACATTGATTATTATATTCCAAGTTGCTATGGCCAATGGTTCTCTGATTCTGGTGATGCTCTTTTTCTCTTTTTTTTCTTTTTTTTTGGGAATATGGACTACTGCCGCTTACTTTGCAAATACGGGATTAATCTCATTCTCTACAGTAATTTGTTCATATTTGAATCAAATGAATCACTATGATTAACTTGAATATATGACCAGTAATTCGTAGTCTGCTGTGCCACTGCTAAAATAACCTTCTAAGATTGTTAAGGTGGTAATTGGAACACCAACAAAGGCTTGTGTTCTATACAGATTGGGTTGCATTAATTCTTTTGATGGTAAGCTAACATAAAGAATATATTCCAAGAAAGCTTTAAGCAACTTGTTATATATGCCACCCCTAAAACAGGCTGAGAAACTTTGATATTTTATTTGTAATCCATGAAATAAGTATTGTATTTTGAGTGAATGAATGGAGATGGCCCATGCTGTGTTGTTGAATAATAATAGGGTGCTTAAAGTTAATTATTCTGTTTTAATGGTCTTGTGATTAATGTTATGCATTAGGATGCATTAGAAAGTACAAGTGGAGCAAATTGAAGTATTTAACTTAGAATTTAGAACCTGAGATTGCATTATTAATAATTATCTATAATCAGCAACTTGTATCTATGTTCCATTAATTATGGGACCTTCCCAAATTAACAAGTGAAGCAACTTGTGTTATGTACTTTTGTTAAACCTAAAATGATGTGGAGTGCTAGATTCTAAGAACTTTTTCTGATTCCATGTGCTCTGATTGCAAGGATTATTATTAAGTTCAGCTAAGCAGTTCAGTCTCGAAATTCAGCATGATGCCAGCTGCTCCCATTGTAGGCAAAAGCTGTTACTAGCTTTCAAATTTTGGAGTCATGCATCCTACACTTTGATACATAATATACTAAGCAAATTAGACGACATCATAGAACTTTAATTCCCCTATAATTTTTTCATTGTTCTGAATCAAGATGAATAAGAATTAGTCTTTCATTGGAACTCCTTTACTCCAATTGTGCATTGTATACAATTCGAGAAAAAAATGGATCTTATAGTAGTTTTCCCTAAGGCTTATCTGTATGATTGTCAAAATGTAAGAATTAACTGCTATAAACTAAATATGCAAACAAACAATAAAAACACCCAGCTTGTAAAATATAATTTTCCAGACGTAATAAAACCCTTAAAACTGAAAATAAAAATTAAAAACGTAACTTTTTAGGTTGTCTTTGTATGTTATGAAATTTTATTATTTTTTCAACTATGGTTTAATGTATTTTTGCATAGTTAGGTTGTGTTTAAGATCTTCATTACACATCCCTTTTTAATTTTTTCCTTATGGGGTTTGTGTGAATGAAGAGGGTTATTGTTCACTTTTGTATGTTACTAATTAATCATGCATTGTTTTTAGGTCCTACCACTCCTTTAAATGGATAAAAGTTGGATTAATGTGAATAGGACATCAGCTGAATATATTAAAGGAGTTGAATCATTCTTAGATTTTGCTTTCTCCAATGCTGGGGATAGCAAGGTAATCATTTGCCCTTGTAACCGGTGCAAGATTGGGCGCAATCGTTGGTTTAATAAAGATGAAGTGGCATACCATCTCATGTTTTATGGATTTTGGCCTAACTACACAGAATGGGTGCATCATGGGGAATTATTTTCTGTGCAATCTACTTCAGTACCTTAAAATGTAAGCCATAATGACACTAGTGTTGAAACTAGCTTTGAAGGTAATGTGGACACTACTGGATTGTTGAATGATATCTTTGGGATACGTCATGTAAGAAACATTGAAAATAATGCTGCTAACAACATATGGGACATTAGAGATCCAATGTTGGGGGTAGGTGATCAGTTTGTTGATAAATTTATGTGCAACAATGGAATGAATGAGGGAGAGAACGATGAAGATGTTGGGTATAGAAGGCTAGTAGAGCAAGCTGAGTAGGAACTATATCCAGGATCGAGTTTTTCAAAACTATCTTTCATTTTGCATTTATTTCATTTGAAATCCATGTATGGTTGGTCTGTTAAATCATTTGATATGTTGCTCCAACTCATAGTAACTGTTTTCCCCCAAGTTAATCCGTTTCCATCATCTTGGAGTAAATGTAAGCAGTTGAAGAACGATTTAGGGCTTAGCTATGAAAAGAGCCATGCTTGTCCTAACGATTGGATGTTATGAGTTGTTGATTATCTGGGAATTTGTTTATTTTGTGAGTTATAAATTGTTTATTGAATCTGCCCTGCTAATTTATGCTGAAATTTGGATGATGTTTGAATTATTGTGAGGGGTTGGAGAAGAGTCCTGAAATTTTTACTATAGAATATAAACATTTTTTGGCAATTTTCTGTAGAGTTTCATGAATTTTAGATGTGTATTTTTTAAGTTATGCATTGTTTTTTGAAGGTGCCCTATTTAAGGCCGGTTGCTATTTAAACGTTCTGGTAATTATTGGCTTGATAGAAAAGTCTGAAAATTTGAATGTAGGTTATCTATGATGTTTGTAAGGTATCTATGGCATTATGCAATAGTGATATTGAACATCATAATGATTATTTATTTTCTTAAAATTATAAGAAGAATACTGGCTACGATGAATTGCTATGCTTTATCTTTAACGTCATTTAACTCCTTTGATAGATGGACAAGGGATTGTAAGCAGGCTTAGAAGGCGAATCACTGTAAAAGTGGTGCATGGCTTGGATGTTTCGAGTAGAATTCTAGTGCCTTTGCACAAGTTTTTACAGCCAGTAAAAAAAAGCATGAAGCATGTTCAACCAATTCCTTGCTGATGTGGCGAAGCGCCCTTGTTTCTGTCCTTTGAACTATAAGGAATGGTGACTTGTACCTTCTTTGTTTAAGGATTGAATTATAAATTATATAAGGGTGAGGTTCTTTTGTTTTTACTTCTGGTTGCTGTACTTGTCAAACTTAACTTATACACTTCATTATTTTCTTACACTGAATAAATGCAGAAGAAGTTCGTGATGCCAGCCACTCAGTCTGTAGACAAAAAAGTTTTGAGCGCTGTTGGGGAGACGATAAGAGGATACAAACGTTATCTGAGAATGAAATACATTAAGGAAGGTACAACCAAGGAAGAGTTGTACGCTTTACTAGCAGCTGAATAAGGAAATACTACAGGTCTAAAGCATCCTTGTGGAGTAGGTGATACAATGTGGTTCAGATTTGTAGACTTATGTTTTTCAGAGAAGTTTCAGGTTAGCTACTACACTCTAATAATCTACATATGTGATAATAACTTTAGTTTGGAATATAAATTGTAACATATATATTTTTTTAAATAGAAATACTCTGAGATTGGGAAGAGAGCAAGGGGAAAGCAATTACATCCTCACACCGCTGGCTCATACAGTTTTGCTATTTTGCGTGAAAAGTTTGTGAGTTGGCTAAGTGTTGCGTTTCTTATGATGGCATTATTAACAGGCATGCTTAAAACATGTGCTACTATTATTCATTTAAATTGACACAGTTTTATGTTCTGGTTTTAGGAAAGGAAACATAATCGAGAGCCTGGTCCAATCGAATGATTCATAGAGACTCATCAGAATGAGAAAGATAAGACCTTTCATGATCCCATCACCTAACAATTTGTGGTAATTGTATATGTTTAAGTTTATATTATCATTTACATGCATTGCAGGATTGATGGATGTTTGAAGTTACATTTTTGTTGTGAGTTAGGATTCAGCAAAGAATATTATCAAGCAAAAGACAGGGTTCGATGAAGTTGTCTTCTCAGAGTCAACCAAGCAAGTGGAGAACATCGCCTATCGAAAACTAATGGGTGCTGAAACGCAGGGAAAAGTGTGGGGATTAGGTCATGGAATATCTCCAAGAGATTTACGTAATCTACATTACCCGGCTGAATCACCGATTACGTTGAAACTTCTAAACAAAGTGCAAACCTTGGAGAACCAACTAGAGGTGCTAAATGCGAAAGTTGGTGCACAAGCTTTAGCCACTCCGCATGATTTAGTAAGTCATTTGGCTACGGATGTGTAATCTGTACGTTGTATATGCTTTTATGTAAATTCTTTTGTTGTGTACTCTGGGTGTATGACTTGTTGAGTTATGAGCTCTGGCGTGTGGCCGTTGAGTTATTAGAATGTTTTTTTCTTGTTTTTCTCTATTGCAGATACCTAATGTAAGGCTTTAAGCCTGGGTTATGGTCAGGTTTTAGACGGAATGCTGTCCGTTTAGTTCCAGAAATTTTTGGGATTGCTAACACTTCTAGCTGAGGGGTAGGGCTGTGTGTGCTGCTACATTGCTTATGGCGTCGTCTACTTCTTTCTCGTTATTTTGTTCCCCTTTCTTTATGCTCTCAGTTTGCACAATTTTTTATTAGTTGTTTTGGGTTATTAGCTGTAATACTTGCTCGTTAATCTTTTTTTGGGTTATTAGTTGTAATCTGTGCATTGTATATACTTTTATGTAAATTCTTTTGTTGTGTACTCCGGGTATGTGACCTGTTGAGTTGTGAGCTCCGGCGTGTGGCCGTTGAGTTATTGAAATTTTTTTTCTTGTTTTTCTCTATTACAGATACCTAATGTAAGACTTTAAGCCTAGGTTATGGTCAGGTTTTAGACGGAATGCTGTCCGTTTAGTTCCAGAAATTTTAGGAATTGCTAACACTCCTTGCTGAGGGGCAAGGCTGTGTGTGCTGCTACATTGCTTGTGGTGTCATCTGCTTCTTTTTTCATTATTTTGTTCCCCTTTCTTTATACTATCAGTTTGCACAATTGTTTATTAGTTGTTTTGGGTTATTAGTTGTAATACATGCTCATTAATCTTTTCTTAAATTTTAATCCTTACTATTTATATAGAGTACAGGTTTCTAAGAAGTTTCAAGGAATGCCCAATCATGTGATAAAAAGAAAGGCCAAGATTCACCTATATGCGATGGATCTCAAAAAGGTTCAAGGCCTGACACACCTGTTGATCTGGGTAGAAGCAATGATTCACCCAAATCTGGGGATGCCTTCTCTATCTCTAATGTCCTAAGTAGTGAAAGATTATATGTTTGTAAGTTATGTTATGTTTCATTTTAGTACTTGATTATATTTCTATGCTAATTACTTGTAGGGCATGAGACCCAATGAAGCACAAGGCTACCAAAGCATATCGACTCAATGCAAGGTGTTCACCAAAGTAATCAGGGAAGACACCAGTAAGTACAAATGATATATCATTATACTGCTATTCATCGGAAGCAAAAAAATGTTCTGGTGCTTAAATTCATTCATTTTTGCCTTTTAATTGTTTTTTTTTCCATATTCCTAGTCATTGTCCAAGCAATCGAATGGTAACATCAGAATTGGATCTCTTATCCATGGCAACAAGCGACCTAATCCTATCCAACCTAGTTTCACACTTCTTAATAATGGTGGTGTCATACCTAATGCTCAACCGTCAAAACATATTGCTTTCAATCATATTGGTGGTCGCTCTCATGTGAAACTTTCAACAAAAGCGAATCCTACCTCAGGAGGTACTTTAATAAAGGTTTGCACACCATCATTGCATAGCCATGCAGAAAATCAGAAGGTACATATATCAAACATTCTGTTTTCTTTAACATAAAATATATGTTCAGTTGGTTATGCATTCATTTATTTTGTGTCTGTTATTAGAGAACCTTTGTGGGAATGGACAAGCAAGTCAAAAACACTCCTGTTATATCTTTACATATGCTTCAAAAGGCAGCTGTTGAGCATGGAACTGCAATACGACACGAAAAAAATTGTTTAACTTCAGTAAGAAGATTTATATTTACTTTGAAATCATGTAACATTCATATTGGTATGCTTGTATCGTGGTATCTCATACATTGTTACATATTTTGATTCTAGTTGAGTCGTGCTCAAGTAGACATATTGGTTGATATTATCCTGAGAAATCATCCTAAGGAGGTGCACCAATATCGTTCTTTAGAGAAGAAGGAACTCATTGTTTTTTACCTAGTGGGAGTGGTACAAATTGCAATTTTTTTTCGAAGTTTTAATTATTTGTTATCATTTTTTAAATTATTTTTCTCTAATATCGTTCTTTAGAGAACAGGGAACTCATATTTGTTTTCTAAGTCATAATTTTTTATTTTCATCTTCCTTGTAGGCTGTGGGAATTTGCAAATGTAAGGCTGAACCAAGTATGTTAGATATGGTGCTTCGTGAAAAATTGGACGAAATTACACTTGTAAGTTTATCACTTCTTTCCGCAGTATATAACGTCTTTTATTTTCAAGACGATTGATGTTTGCTTCAATTTCTATAATGTGGAACGATATTTATTCTAATGGTTTGATTTGGTATTTTTAGGTCACAACCAAGGGAAATGTGCAACGAGAAGGGACAAGAAATGAAGGAAATGTTAGCCCTTGATTCCCCTCTCCCATTTTAGACGTTACACATGGATTTTAATTGAGAAACTCTTGCTTATTGGCTATGTATTTATGTCACATTCTTAGAACATATTTTCACTCTTGGGATGCATCAGAGATACTTCATTTCTATTTTACTGTCACAATACTTGTGAATTCTTGATAGCAACAATTATTCTAATAATTATTATGATTTTGTCGTATTATTTTTATAATTTTATAGCTTTTGTATATATATGTATATATATATACTACAATGCTCAAACTTTTTAATTTTTGAAGGTTTATATTATTACCAAAAATTGAAAAATTATTGAAGGAGCTAAAAGTTGTTAAAAAAGTTCCCGCCAAATTATTTACGAATTCATTCAAAAGTTAGTTAGTTGTTTAAAAGTTAGTTGAATAGGTTCAAGTTGCAACAC
Organism: Carnegiea gigantea; assembly: GCA_029747015.1. NCBI lineage: Eukaryota > Viridiplantae > Streptophyta > Magnoliopsida > Caryophyllales > Cactaceae > Carnegiea > Carnegiea gigantea. Next base: position 322,382 of record JAKOGI010000709.1, read on the forward strand.
TTGTAAGAGCAGTGACAAAGAGCATAGATGTTCACTATGAGCTAAATTTCGCCACACTTATATGTGCAACACAGTACCCACATGTACATCAGTGGGGAAAGACATCATTCCCCACGCTTATAAGTGTGGGAAACGTAACTCTTGCCGCAGATATCTAGTGTGAGGAATATTTCCCCACTCTTTCAATCGAAACGCTTAGCTTAAGTGCGGCAAAGAATACCTGCTGCACATATATCCGTGGGCAAATACAATTTTAAGTGTGGAGAGAGATAGTTTTTCATGTAGTGGATGCGACGGCAGAGTAGGGGTTCGAAGGTCTAATTTTACGGTTTGGTTAGTTTTGTTTTCAGTTTTCTTGCATTTTAATATCAGTGCTAGCAATTTAGGATTTGCTCTTGTTTCATTTGTTTTGGATTTCGAATATAAGATTTGAATTTATATCTTGTAATTTCAGGCTGAATTTGAGGTTTCTTGTTAGTTTCGTTTAGTTTGTAGATGTCCGGGGTCCAAGTTACATTTTCAATGGCTATTTTAGAGTTTAATGTTTCAAGCTTGATTTTGAGGGCTTATGGTTGAAGGGGTGTTATTCGTCTATTTTGAAGCTGGCTTACAGTTGAAGGGGTGTTATTCGTCTATTTTGAAGCTGCGTTTTTGCCTTTGATGGAGGTTGGCTTCATCTTGTTCATGGTCATGAGATTTGGTTTGATTTCTATGCCTCCATCCAAATTTAAATGCTCCTGAAGAATCTTGAAATCCCTCTCCCCTGCTTTTTTGTCTTTGGCTTCTAATTTGTGTCTAATATGTTTTCGTCTGGATGCTCTTATTTCGTTCCTGCTTGTCTTTGGTTGGGTATTTCGCTATTTGGTAGCCTTGATTTGGTTGTGTTGATGCTGTTCTTGGAGGTCTTGTTTCGTTATTCTGAGTTCTGGGAATGTTGTTTTCTATCATAACTATGTTGCTGAAATGCAATTTGTGTGTTCTATTGCCATAGCATGGTTTTTCCTCAATTTTGGGTCTGTTTTTCCTATTTCCTTTAACCTTTGTTAGTGAGCTATGGATGAACTTGATTCTGGGTTGTGATTGCTGAATTCCTGCTCGCCTTTTCCCTTTGTTTCATTGTTTCTATTATGGTTAGAGTAGTGTCATAATGTTAGAACTGCCTAGGGAGACGGTTGATGATGGGCCATGAGTGAGTGCGGATTCAGGCCTAGCCAAATCTGGGGATGCCTAGTTTGATCAACAATCTTGCTCCTATTCTCTGTGTTCTTCATCTGGTTTGGTGTTTCATTCTTAGTTCTTAGTTTTACTTTAGGTTTTCTATTTGGTTGGTCCTGGGATTTATTCAAGTAGCAGGTTTAACTCTTTTTTTTCTTGGTTTTGTTTTTGGCTTGTTGCTTTTCTTGCTTAGAGTAAATATATCTTTCTCCTAAGGTTTTAGTTTTTTTTTCAATCATTTTTGTTAGTATTCATATGGTCTAGCTTAATCCTTTGGTTTAGTTTTTTGTACCTTAATCAGACATGATTCGTTCATGACTCGTACTTAGATTAGTTTAGCCTATTTCATTGTTAGGATAATTTAATTTTGTTAGGATGATTTAATTAAACGTGACCTCATTCTCATCCTCACTCCTGTGGAGATGACCCTCAAGTACGACAGCGAAAGCTGTATGCTTGTGGCATTAATTTTCACTCGAAATTATCGTACAGAAAACGAAACCAAGAGAAAGTAGAATCAAATGTCAATAAAGCTATGCTCAAGATCAAAACTGACTATGGCCAAGATTAGAAAATTGGATAAATTAACCATTGGAGCTCCAGTATGATGTAAAATTATAAGAAAGGAACTATTTTGGAGAGAAAAAAAAAATGGAGAGAATAGCTTGTTGACATTACGAAAAAAGAATTGATAAAACTTATAGGGTTGTACATATGCTAAGAATATATATACAACTTAGCACCAACGACCTCGCTAACTAACTATGATGATGTGTACCACATCTAACAAGCTCCTATGTACAGATAAACATCAATCAAATATAAGTACCTCCTGTCATTTTCAACTCTTATGTTGAAGGAGAGCAGAATGAGCCTTATAGCATATCTTTGACATTATTTTTTTCTAAAGATAAGTGGTAAACGAAGAGAGTAGATACCTCTTATCACAAGAGCACGTCCCATTGAATCAGCACCCATAATATCCCTAAGCTCAGTAGAAGTTGGGGACTCCTACATAGTGAAGGCTGGTAGAGTATAACCCAGTTTTGCCAAACAATCAGCTGCTAAATTAGCTTCCCGGTAGTTATGTGATATAGTGACCTGTGATAGTTGGTTTAAATAGTGGGAAATGCCTCTAACAATGAATTGAATCTTCCATGGTACGTAGACCGTCCCTTTGATAGCTCATATGACTATGGAATTATCTCCTTCAATAATTAGATATTTAACTCCTCCTTTAATTGCTTCCTGTAGACCTTCCCGAAGTGTACAAGCTTTAGCAACTAGGACCGAAGTATCTCCATAGGGTGCTGCACCTGCTTTAATTAGATTACCTGCCCAGTCTCGAATGATTAAGCTGCCCGCCGCAGAGTTGTGGATGCGAGATCCGTCAAAATTAAGTTGACGAATCCCCGAGGGGGGCATTCCACCTCACAATAAAATTTGAAGTGGAACGCAGATGATCAACCCCCTAAAAGAAGATCCTTTCGACATGCAAATTCGGATTTCCCATTGTGCAAAGGCTTTTTTAACACTAATGAGAATTCTTATGGGATTGAAATGTCAGCTTTAGAAAATCACTTTGTTCCTGCCCTTCCAAATACTCCATAATAGAAAAGTGACCTTCTTGATGATATAAGGATTCGAGTGAAGACGATATTGTCTCAGCAGCTATGAAGAGCCGAGGTGCCCAACTTGAATGTGTTGTGAAGGAATCCACTTGTGTTGACTTGCTAAGCTCCAGATTCTTCTTATCTAAGGGCATTCACAAAAACATGGTTTGAAGATTCAATATCTTCTCCACATAGTGGGCTTGAAGGGTCAATCGACATTCCTCTCTTAAGCAGAACTCCACGTAGCAGTAGGGCATTGTAAAGTGTCTGCCATAGAAAGATTTTTATCTTTGGCATAACGTCCAGTTTCCAGATTCAGTTAAAAGCCCACTTAGGATCATTAAACTCAAAATTCTTATGAGCTACCCATGTATTAGTTTTAGTGCTAAATTACCCAGAACCTATGAGACCCCAACAAAATGAATCCTTTGTCTCCATATGCGGGAATGGTATTCCAATCATCTTTTGAACAATATCTTCTCGTGGAACTAGACTCCGTGTTTTAGCACTATCCCAGCATCTGTCATTAGTAATGAAATCGCATACTCTAAGTTCTGGGTTCTATATGCTGGTTGGATCTAGGCCCAATAGTTCTACTAGGTTGGTATGGTTACACCAATTATCGCACCAAAACAAAATGCGATCCCCTTTACCCACATTCCATCTAAGCCTTTCCGCAGTAATACCCTGCTTCTTAGTACGCTTTTCCAAACTAGGGAGTCTATGCTTTTAATTTTGCATTCTAGGAAACTATTCGAGTTGAGATACTTATGTTTCATGACCGAGGTCCATAAACCCTCAGACCTCCAGAGAACTTTCCAAGCTAGTTTGGCTTGAAAGGCAAGGTTGACCGCATCCGTTTTTCTTAATCCTAGTCCACCAAGACTTTTAGGTTGACAAATTCTATCCCATACAACCATACGCAAACCCTGTTCATTCCATGATTTCTTTTAAAAAAATCTTCTATTGACTCTGTCCAAAAGTGTTGTGGTCTTTTTTGATAATTCAAAGCATTGCATTGTATGAGTAGGTAGATTTGACTATATGAGCACTGTTCTATCGGCTTTAAACAGACTATTTACTTTTCATGCTTCCATCCTGGTAGTTGCCTTCCCTAAAATATCAAAGAATGTTGGTGCTTTAGATTTTCCTTGAAACACCGGGCAACCTGGATACTTCCCTAAGGTATCTCTCTAAGGGATATTGAAAATGCCTGTAACAACTTGTTTTTGAGCATGTATTGCATTTTTAGACACAACAACAGATGACTTCTGGAAATTAATAAGTTGCCTGAAGAGTTTGCGAAAATCTTCTATGATACTCTTTAGCTTAACACAAGAAGCAAGTTTGGTTTTACAAAATAAAAGACTATCATCCGTAAAAAACAAGCAAGGAATGGTAGGTGTCTTTGGAGAAATCCAAATACCAACCCCAGATTTAGTAATGTTAGCTACATCACATAATGCAGTCACAAAGACATTCATGCATAGAATAAATAAATAGGGTGATAGCGGATCGCTTGCCTAATTCCCCTAGATAGCTTGAAAAAACCTTCGGAAGAATTATTGATTAGCAAAGAATACAAGACTGTTGTGACACATTCCTTGATCTAGCCAATCCATCGGGATTGAAATCCTATTTGGGCTAGGCATGCAAATAGGAAATATCACTCAAGCTTATCATAAGCCTTTTTTCACATCAAGTTTAATGGCTGCCCTCGTTGTTTTTCCTTTAGCCATCTTGAACTTATGCATGATCTCATGAGTGATCAGAATGTTGTCACGAATAGAGCGTTCAGGAGTGAAAGCACTTTGGAATGGTGATACTGGTTTACCTAACAATAGGAGTAGATTTGACACCAGAATTTTTGAAATAATCTTGTAAATAGTTGAGCATAAGCTAATTGGGCGAAAATGTGAAGTCATCTGTGGTTGAGCATTCTTAGGAATCAATGTAATAAAGATGTGGTTAATTTCTTTTAAAAGCTTGCCGTGCAAAAAGAAATCCTTAATACACTCTGTTAGCTCTCCTCCCACTAATTCCCAGTAATGTTGAAAGAACCCTGTGCTGAAACCATCAGAGCCTAGGGTTTTACTGGGATTAATATCAAACACAGCCTTTTTAATTTCTTCTGTAGTTGGTAAACAGGTATGTTGCTCATTATCTTCCTGTGATATTAAATAAGGAAGCCCCAACGCAGAACGTTCTGTATAATCTAATAAAAATTTTTGTGCAATACCGCGAGGTTCATCTATCTAAATACCCGCATCATCTTTTAATTTAGTGATTTCTTGCTTTTTACAGCGAATATTGGCCCTCCTTTGAAAAAATGACGAATTACAATCCCCCTTGACTGGCCAGTCCTTTCTAACCAACTGTCCCCAGTACTTTTGATTAAAAAGTAACATTTTTTTCCTGCTATTTAATCAGCCGAACTAGCCAATTGTTTAGCCGAAGATTGGTTGGGTTTTCCACCAATTTTTCTTTCACATAATTAATTTTATCTAAATTGCGCTTGACTTTTTCTTCGGAAATTTCCAAACGTCGATTTGGCCCATGGCTTGATGCTATTTTTAATAGCTTTTAACTTGTGTATAAACCTAAACATCTTGGCACCGTTGATTGTGGTTTGCCAATTTTTGTATATGATCTAGTCAACTGTGTGGTACGTGGTCCAGAAGGGTTGAAATCGAAAGGACACGGTTGGTGTTGCCTATTCTCCGCAACTGTGTTGATAATAATACGACAGTGATCAGAAAATGTAAAGACACCATGGGTCGTGCAGAAACTTGGATATAAATTAGCAACGTCTTCCCTTACTATACCTCTATCTAATTTTTCAAATATCCAGTATCCATTAAGTCGTTTCTTCCAAGTAAATGGTCTAACTCTTACTGTAATGGATTCTGCTCAAATTGTAGACAAAAAGGAGGTAAGTCGTTCCATTCGTTGCAAAGACAGTGGAGTACCCCCTTATTTATCAGTTAGTAATTCTAATTCATTACGATCCCTACTATCATCCATGATAAGTCAATCACACTATTCATTCGATATTTTCCAAATATCCAGCATCCATTAAGTCGTTTCTTCCAAGTAAATGGTCTACCTCTTACTGTAATGGATTCTACTCAAATTGTAGACAAAAAGGAGGTAAGTCGTTCCATTCGTTGCAAAGACAATGGAGTACCCCCTTATTTATCAGTTAGTAATTCTAATTCATTAAGATGCCTACTATCATCCATGATAAGTCAATCACACTATTCATTCGATTCAGATGTTCGTAAAAAAAATCTTTATCACGAGCCTCGGTTGGTCTATCAACTCCGGATACCAGGATATTTTGAGAATTACCAGGATCATCGACTAGCATGTGTATAGCACGATTTTCTTTTACCAGAACTGATGCATGACAATTATTATTATTCCAAAGGGGGCAGATTCCCCCTGAGTGGTTAACCGGGAGGACAAAATCCAAATGATCGAACCCTATTTTTTGAATAATGCTACGGGAGTTTTTTCCATTAGTCATGGTTTCAATTAAGAAGAGAATGTCTGGTTAGCCGGTACATTTAAGGATTTTAACCTCCTCAAGGGCTTGAGCTTTTTTTGCACCTTGAACATTCCAACTTATAATTTTCATAAAAAAAATAAAACGCACAATCTTTAATCCAAGGCTATGCGTTATGCTTAGGAGTCTATCCGAACTACTGTACTGAGTAGAACACAAGAGGGTGTTCATAATCTTGATGATAATAAGATATAGTTGGGACTAAAGATACAATTAGCAGCACCAAATGCTACCAACTTAAAGAGAAGAATGGCTAAGAGAGAGGGCAGCAGCCAGCGAACTAATCCGTACCCTGTACACATACACTCGTATGACCCTGTAACTTCCAGCAAGATGCAACCTGCCAATTGAGGACTAGTTGTCACTTTTACATGACAAATTTGTGGAGCTCTGCTCCTAGATTCCGAACATCTATTAAAATTAGTGCATACAATAAAGCCATTCAGACGACAGACACAAGGGAAGAGAGGATTAGGCCTAAGCAACACCGCTACCAAGTTACTCTAGGGCCTATATGTCCTGTCCACTATGATAGACAACCTGCCAATTTGCTCTGTATGTTCCAGACGCAATAGCCAGGCTGTGAAACGGCAGTTCGAAGAGATAGCCATGGAAATGAAAGACAGGGTCTCCATTTCACTCGCCACATTTACCATATAAAGTAGAACCCGAAAGAACCAATTACATGAGTACATACCACCAATAAAATGCCAAAGACTATCCATCTTCAGCCTTCGATACCTCATAATCCAGTGCCCATTGGCCCTGCCATTCACACAAAAGAATGGACAGCTAGTAGAAAAAGAGATGACCAACAACAACCCAAAAACTTCCGAAGGGAGTAAACTTACTAATTTTCTATTATAATTTAAGCTGAGCCATGCACCCAAGTCAATAACATAGATAGACCCGATGCATAACACCTAACAATTAAGCGAAGAGTCCCATCCAGAAAAGAAAAGCAGCCATATGAAGAACACAAAAAAATATGCCCTATGTGGGATCCAGCATTGTGACTCTTCTAAGATATGCTAGTAGGTCTCAGAATCAATGCTACTAGAGTAGCCGTCATAGCAACATGGACCTTTGGGTAAAGAATCTGGGGTGGCTGAACTAGAATGAGAATATAACCTAGGCCCCACTAGGCCCTTCTTTTAATTCCTCCCCAAAAAAGCCACATCTCCTGGCCCTTTACCCTATAACAAATCCTACATGCCTCCAGACCTTTAGCATGTACCAACCAATGATTGGAATAATGCATAAGGGGTGGCAATATAAGAAGTAAAGCGCAAGAAAGGCCCAAACAGATTCAGTATAAAAATAGGAACATATATTACAGGTTCTTCTTATACAAACTGATGGTAGCAGCAACAACTTACACCTCTCAAGTGCCCAAAATAAACAAGAGGATACATGTCTAGAGTGACCAAAAGAAAAATAATACAAAACGTTCAGTACTAGAGACCTAAGCAGAGATTAAACAGGCTAGAGGGGGCAAGAGGAAAAGATGATACATGGTTGCCCACCCACCTTAGAATATACATAGATGAGGAGCAACACATCCCAATGTCAGAAAACAGATGAGAACCTCCTTTTGAACCCAAGCACAAGCCAGCACAGCGGACACACGCAACCATAATTAACACAGCGAATAGATTAAACATAAGAATCATGATAACCATAGATCTACCAGCAGAAATAATCACCACACACTAGTAACAAGTCCGATACATAGTCTAAAGAAAAAGGGTTGAAAAACCTGAGTTGTCATCATTCTTCTTCCCAGATTTAGAGCTTGGGAATAGTCTCCATAGAGCTGTCTTGGTCAATAGGTAACCATAATTACCTCTATAATTTGCAGGCTAAAGTTGAATTACAACAGGTGCACTATTATTCAACAATCTAAAACCATTAATCATTGAATCCTTCATGAGCGAACACATCGGGTAATTGCAGAAACCACCCAATCCACAGCAACTAGGCACTCTAAACCCTCTAATTTTAGGGTAGTAAAGGAGAAGGGGATGAGAAAGGGTTATCGATGCAGTGTATAAAGTACAGTGAATCCTTAATACACTGCATCCGGAGCCCACTTGACTCCGAGAAGAAAGAAAGAGAAGGAAGCTCCCTTGCACTAGATGTAAATCATACACTATAGCAGGCCTTCTGAAATTGGCAAAAATCAGAAACCCTAGAATGAGAGATGGGTTCTGGTGGGAAGGAGAAGGCAAAATCATCATTATGATACTAAGGATGGAGGATCTGTGAGATGTGAATTTTCAGCAAAGGGTAATCGAAGATGGTGCTAGAAATTGAAGGAAGTAAGCAAGACAGATTCGCAGCATGGAGAGCACAACAGAAATCAGGGGGCTTCATCAAGAATGATGGTTGAGAGCATTTCTCTCTAGAAGCACCTTTCTCTCTCTAGAGTTGGCCGAATACTTTTTCTTTCATTTAAGCTATCTAATTAATAAAAGGATATCTTTGACATAGTTATGTCAATCTATATAATTTATAAGTGTTAATTTTAAGAATTTAAAATTGGAAACTAACTACCCTTGCAGAACTTTTGGTCAAATTAGAAGATCCTTTAACATTTTGAGAACAATTTTGCGAAAAATTAGATTTTATTCCTAGAAGTACAATGCATTATACTCTCAATCACTTAAATTTCACTCTTTCCCAAATCTAAAACTTATCTTTTTAACAATAGGGTTAACACGGTGCCTAAAGTTCATACTTTCAAACATAAGATGTCTTTTCCTTAAATTTGTCAGTTTAGTGATAGTGTTCAATTAAGTCTACTTATACCATATAGAGTTGTTATAGTTAAAACCGCAAGTGCACTACATAGTCGTAGCTAACAACTGGCAAGTACAGGTCGATTCCTCAGCGGACTTGCTTTCAATTATCAAAACTAATTAAACTATTCAACCTAGGCAAATCAAATTTGGAGATTTCAATGGTTAACTAAGAAATTGATAGCAACTAGGAATACAAAAAAGATATCAGAAGATTAAAACACTCATGTTGATATTAACAGTACAAGTACGCTAGCGAATCAATTACTAACCCCATCAAACTCATCCAAGCAAACAACGTGAATAGATATATTATCAATTTAGTTCATCCCTTCCCTCTTCCAAGGATTGAAGACTAACCCTAAAACTATAGTTGTCTATTTTCATGGCTATTTTCATGTGACTAAAAGTCGAAGAATTACAAGATCTACAATCTCAAATCCTAATTAAAACTTTGATTTTTCAAATAAAAATCATAACCATCTACTGAGTCATGCTAGATAAAGGTTTCATCTTTCAACATTCCCCTAAATAAAAATAGATGAATGCCCTTTTGAGCAATTCATCAAGCACATGGTGAGCAAAGCAAAATTCAATAATATAGCATGGAACAAGCAAGATTTGGGGCTAATTCATGATTCAATTCGACATAATTAGTGTTAATCCAAGTCTAAGTTGGGGGATTTCGCCACTAAATATAATGAAAACTGCAACGTAATAATTGAAAAACATCATACTAACAAGGACTAAGACAATTAACAAGAGAGAGAGAGAGAGAGAGAGAGAGAGAGAGAGAGAGAGAGAGAGCAAACTATTGAATTGAAAATGTAAATGAATTACGAATCTCATATGCAATAATAACAATCTTCAAATTGCAAAATTACTCATATGTTAAAACCTAAAACCTAATTTAAAAGCTTTAAGAAAAGTGTGTGGTAAAATGTTCTCCTAACGTAACCTATGACCCGTCCCTTTTAAACAAATTAGGGAGTCGGTTTCACGAATGCAACATAGGCATGCCAAATAGCACTTCACCATGTGTTGACAAAACTTCTTAGGAACTCTGCACTATGTGACAAGGGCATGCCAAACTGTACGGCATCCCATGTGACTTTCAGGAATTGACCCTAGAATTCTACAGGAGACTTGCATGGCCCCAATGTTGTTCCTTTCAACTTTTTGATTGCTGGCATACGTGTGCAGCTTGGCACATTGGCCCGCATTGCCCTTTTTTGCCTTGCTTTCCAGTTGATTTTCATCCTTCTCTCCATCTCTTAGCTTTAATTAATCAACATAGCTCTTAAACCTTGAAAGTAAAGTCAAATCACATGCGAAGCAAGAGGTTGGAACCAATTAAGTAGTTTTAAAGGAAAACAGACAAAATGCTCTAAATTAGAAGTGCAAAGTAAAGATAAAAGGGGCGATTTCGGTGTGGAAAAATGAAAATAAAAAAATACATGCTTAACATGAGTACAATCTATTGGGCTTTAGAAATACAATCTAACAATTGCTAATTAAATTCTTTGTTATAACTGCACGAATTGATACGAGGGAAATTTATAAGGTAGTCATACTTAAAATGGGTGACAACTGACCCATCTTTTTCTCAACAAGTTGGTGTTGGATTTGGAGGGAAAAACAAATGAGGAAAATTTCATTGTAAAGTTGAATTACTAAAATGCCCATCATTAAGTGGGGGCTTAGGTTAACACTGTTAAGTATTTTTATATCAGCCTCTCCCTTCACTCACTGACTTTCTCACTCTCCTATCTCTCTCTCTCTCTCTCTCTCTCTCTCTCTCTCTCTCTCTCTGCTTCCTCTTCCTCAGCTGTTGTGCGGAATTTTCAAGGAAGATGTCCACATAAACTTGGAAGATATCCCCTCCATTAATCTCATGACCGAGCTCCTTCATCGTCTCAAGTGCTCCTCCAAGCCCGATAAACGCCTCATTCTCATTAGTACTCTCTCTCTCTCTTTCTGTGTTTCCCCCAATTCTCAAATCTGAACTTTACTACCCATTTCTTAGTGCTTTTGCTCCTCAGTATGCTCTGCTTGTTTCAATTCGATTTGTTGTTGGGGCCTCATTTTGTGCTAAATCAGTGTTCTGAGTTTTGTGAATTATATTGTAATTAGAGAAGTTAACGTGGAGAATCCTAGCGACTTGAGTGATAATTTGATTTAAAGGTGTCGATTTTATGGGTTGTTGTTTCAAAATTTCAGTCTTCTTTTACATAGGTGCTACAACAGGAGTGCATAGAGAAAAACTAGGGCAGCAGTGGAGAGAGAAAGTGAGAGCAAAATGGATAGGAGGAAGGAGAAGAGTGACAACATCAAGATAGAAGAAGAACAGGTCCGAGGTTTGTGACAGAGGTACAAGCCAGCTATGCAAAGAGAAGAGGAGATCCAGTGCAGCTCAAAAAACTGCCCAAATTAGCCCATAAAAGGGGTCCGAGAAAGTAGAGTTAGAGGTGAGTAGTTTCCGATTCATAAATGTAGTAATTACATTGATTTTTTTTTTTTTGTGTGTACAAGAATGAAGAAGGAATTGTGGATGCTTGAATGGATTGTCAATTATGAAATTGCTGGGAATGGAAAGATGCAATGGAGGACTGTGAGTAGTGGGGTCTCTGATATGAATTGAGGATGTTGGGGTGCTGTTGTGATGAGGAGAAGTGGACAATCCAATGTTTACCAAAGTTTCATTACATGTATACACCCAGGTCAGCCTATTTTGATTACTTGGTAAACAGAAACAAAGAATGTAAGTTTGAACATTAATCTTGGCATGTAAGTTGCGGTGTTATAGCTGAGGTGGATTACATTTGTGGATGTTTTGAAACTCCATTGTGTTTACCGTAGTTTCAATGGAGGTATACCCAGATATACCTCTTGTGAGTGCTTGGTTAATAGATGCGTAGAATATGGGTATGGACATTAATCTTTACATCTAAGTTGCAGTGTTATAATTAGGGGAGATTAGACGTGTGAACTATTGGTAATTACATGGTGTTTTCCCCAGTGTTAATCGAGGTATACCCAAGTCTACCTATTGTGATTACGTGGTAAACAAATACAAAGAATATGGGTGTGAACCTTAATCTTGGCATCTAAGTTGTGGTGTTGTAATTGGGGTGGACTATGTGTGGATATTTGGAAACCCCATTATGTTTACCATAGTATCAGTAGACACATACCCAGATATACCTCTTGTGAGTACTTGGTCAACAGCTATGGAGAATGTAGATGTGAACATTAATCTTAACATCTAAATTACGGTGTTGTAGTTGGGGGAGATTAGATATGTGGTTATTGGTAACCGCATTGTGTTTACCATAGTGTCAATAAAGGTATACCGAGGTTCATCTCTTGCGATTAGTTGGTAAGCAGATGCAAAACCTAAGTTTTGGAAGCTGTATTCAACACTAGATGAGAAGCACATAAGTACATGTCATAGTTCTAGTATTGCATATTGTAGTTGGTATGTGACGGTATTTCTTAGATTTTTCTAATTTGCAGGTTCGGACAGTGATGTTGCGTAAGCACCGCAGAAGCCTTCAAAATGAAGTGACCTATATTAGTGGATCAAGTTCTGGTAGTTATGATGATGACAGTGCCTTTGACACTTTGGAGCAGGATAAGGGTAGTTCCCTCAGTAGCCCTGTCAGTTTCATTGGTGGCTGAGGCGAGTGACAGCACTAGGGATGTCATCGTGCCTGAGTTGTGGCCCAAGAAGTTACATGATAAGGGAGGTAGTAGTAAAGTTGGTAACCACAAGCCAAAGAAAAGAGATGATGTGTTTGTCACTGGGGTGCGGTGAAAGAAGTTACATGATAAGGGAGGGTGTAGTAAGGTTGACTCTATAAAGCCGAAGAAAGGAGTTGAAAGGCAAGGGCATTGGGCAGAGAAATCAATTACATGAGTAATTTGGTTGCCTCACAAAGTGTCTTTTATTTTAATAGTAAGATGTGCCTGATATTAAAAATGTATAAAACATTGATACATTGTAAGGGGATGATGACAAGTTAATAAATTGAATTCGTGGTCATTACACGATAGAGGCAAAATGACCTTATTTATTGCATTTGATTCCAAATTGGAACTACATATATAATACTTGTAGATACACTAATGAACTACAATATTTATTGAACCCACCCACTCAAAAACTACTTCAATGTTAAAGACATAGAGTTGGTGACTTCGATTGTTAATGCATCTACTTCAAGTGTAATAAATGGGACTCATTGCAAAATCCCTTTTAATACATAAGATAAGCAGCTAAGACCATCCTTTTACTTGTGGTAGTAGTATCCATGTTGCTTGCTTTCCAACACTCAAGGTAAGATAGTTCGCCTATCCATGAGAGGGTCGTACAGCCAAATTTCTGCCGATTTTGGAACCACTCTAAGTTATTTGAACAATGATCGAAAGTATTATTGCAACTTGTTCTTCGAAGCTATTATAGTAGAAACTAATAATAACTACATGCACCGTTGCATTGTTTATCATCGAGAGGTTAGTGTGAATTTATCTTAAAGTGCATTTGATTATTGAATTAGAGCTTTTTTAATTCATAATACAAGCAATGTGTGTTTACAATGGCTTCATTGGGCTTACGCTATAGAATCCTAATGCATGTCAGTACTTGGATGTTATGATCTTGACTATCCGAAACAAGTCAGAGATGTAACTGACCAGTTAAATGCAGAGCTAAGGGAGGCATAGGATATGGTTTGAACTAAAAGAAATGACCACCACTTCATTCAATTAAAAGATAGGGCAATGGATTTGAAGATAAGGGATGATATAGCAAAACGGAAGAGATGGTTTACGGTTTCCAATCTACTCAACATTGTCTTCGTCATTTAGCTCACATAGATATAGGCAAGGTAATGCATTCAATGATGCTAATGGCAACTAACCAAGCTACCATTTTAGACGATCATATCTAAGATAAACTGTACATTAGTAGGTGGATGGAGTTGTAATAGATGTAGCTTTTATGATTATTTCAGTTACCAACGTCAAATGCAACGTACAGTGGTGGCACATTAGGGTTGTGGCCCTTTTCGCAGGCCATTACTTATAATGGTAATGGAGATTACCTATCGTAATGCACCTATTATATGGCCTATGTAATAGTTATTGTGGACAATTAGTTACGTCGAATAATCTACTTTGTAAAGCATTGTATGTAAGATATTATCCACTGCTGTACTAGTTGGTTGGATATCGATATGTGAAATCTCCCGAAAATACAACATAAATTAATTGTTGTTAGGTGTGTTCGATGCATTCTTAACTTGATTGATGAAGTTGCTAAAAGTGATAAAGTTTTAAACACAACTAGATTCTACAGCACCTGGGATCGTATTTACTTAAGTACATTGTGGACATCTGAAATTTAATTTGATGTATTACACTGTTGAGGACAAATTACAGCTGCAACAGTCGTGACAACTAAGTTTATAATCACAAAACAATAATATGGAGTATATAACTTCCGTCACAGGGCTTCAGATTCCTTTTTATCCACTATGCAACTCTATTTCATACACCTACAAAATAAACGCCATAACAAACATATTACTTAAGGCTCATAACCTACTTAATGAGTTTTAACTTTCTTTCCTCTAATACTCACTTTTTGAAGCGAAGGGATTGGCATAAACATTGCTTCTATTTATTTTGCCACAAAACTCAATCATGTCTACCATGGCAAATACAGATTACAATTTAGGTAAACTGCTCAATCACTGACTTTCACTACCTTCAATAGCCAACATTCGATAGTGCTATCAATCACACTTCAATTACCAGTTCATAATGTACAATTATCTTTTTCAAGGAGAGGGGTTGCCATAAACAATGCTTCCATTTATTTACCATACAACTCAATCACGTCTACCATGGTAAATACATATTGTAATTTAGCTAAACTGCTCAATCACTAACTTTCAATACCTTCAATAGTCAACATTCAATGGTACTACTCAATAACACTTCAATTACCAGTTGATAATGTACCAAATTCTTTTTCAAGGAGAGGGGTTGCCATAAACAATGCTTGCATTTGTTTACCATACAACTCAATCATGTCTACCATGGTAAATACAGATTGCAATTTAGGTAAACTACTAAATCACTAACTTTCACTACCTTCAATAGTCAACATTTAATGGTACTATCCAAAAATACTTCAATTACCAGTTTATAATGTACCATTGTCATTTTCAAGGGCAGGGGTTGCCATAAACAATACTTTCATTTGTTTACCACACAACTCAATCATGTATACCACGGTAAATACAGATTGTAATTTAGGCAAACTAATCAATCGCTAACTTTTACTACCTTCAATAGCCAACATTCAATGGTGCTATTTAATGGCACTTCAAATGCTAGTTCATAATCTACCATTCTCTCTTTCAAGGGGATAGGTTATCATAAACAATGCTTCCATTTGTTTATCATACAACTCAATCATGTCTACCATGGTAAATATAAATTGTAATTTAGGTAAACTAGTCAGCACTAACTTTTACTACCTTCAATAGGCAATAGTCAATGGTGCTGCTCAATGACACCCAAATTACCAGTAAATAATGTACCTTTCTCTTTTTAAAGGTAAGGGGTTGGTATAAATAGTCCATTGTGTCTACCGCGGTGTACACAATATGCAGTTAAGTTAAGCAACCGAGTCACTTACATTTACTACCTCAATTACGCAACAATCAATGGTACTACTCAATAACACTTAATTTACTAGTTAGATCCATAACTTTCTCTTTTTGAAGGGAAGAGGTTGTCTTAGATAATGCTTTCATTAGTTTATCTAATACTTGCATCATGTATACCCAGTGTGCACATGTTGTAATTTAGGTAAACAATTGAGTTACTTACATTTATTACCTTCATTATGCAACAATCAGTTGTTGTACTCATTAACACTTAATTATCAATACTTGCTCCAATTAAACGTGGTCTACCCAATCAGTACTATAAGTGTGCCTATGTATACATATACTTAAATCTAGGTAAACAGCAAAATCTGATATACGTTGCCTTCGAACTCGGATAAATGCAACACACCGCTGGATGTTCCATATACCTTCATAATTTCACTTACATATGGAAAGAACAACATATAAATGCCTAATTCAACTCCACATATGTGCAAAACAGTACCAAATACCTTGCACACACCTTCACTATAGATTTTCAATTCCATGGTACAAATTTATGAAATTCTTCAAGGATTTCAACTTACCTCTTGCATTGACAAGGTTGGATATCAATTACAATTACTCCTTTAATGATTCCACTACAAATTGATTGACTTCTTCCCAAAGGTATGTGCCACTACACTTTTTAAGGTTTCCCTACTACGTCCACCACCACTGCCACCTTCGACTCTGCAATGGATTGCCGACGGGATTCGCTCACCTTCTCCTTCCTTTTTGCTTTATTAGTTTCTCCCCCTCTTTATCTCTGCCCTACTCTCATTCTTCGTGGGTGGAGCTTCCACTTCTTTCTCACTAAATGTGGCCTTGTTACATAGCCCCAAACAATTTCAAACATAACTCCACCAGGGCTTTTTTTTTTTTTTTTCCTTGTTTTTCTAATTTACCCTATCCTCTTTTTCCCTCAAAATCAACACCTAATTGTCCCCTAAAAAATGACTTAGTTATGGTCAAGTTAAAGCATGACCCTTATATAATTTTCCCGCACAAGTTAGATGCCAAGATTATTGTTCAAACCTACATTCTTTGTGTCTGTTTATCAAGTAATCACAACAGGTAGACCTGGGTATACCTGTATTGAAACTGTGGTAAACACTGGATTATCCACTTTCCCTCATCACCATAGCACCCCAACATCCTTAATTTATATCAGTGACCCCACTACTCACAGTCCTCTATTCCATCCTTCTATTCCTAGCAATTTCAACAATTGACAATCCATTCAAGCATCTACAATTCCATCATCATTCTTGTACACAGACAAAAAATTTCAACTTAATTATTACATTTATGAATTAAAAACTACTCACATCTAACTCAACCTTCTCGGACCTTTTTATGGGCTAATTTGGGCAGCTTTTGAGCTGCACTAGATCTCTTCTTTTCTTCCCGCAGCTGGCTCGTACGTCTGGCATAGACCCCGGACCTCTTCTTTTTCTGTCTCGATGCCGCAACTCTTCTCCTTCCATCTATCCATTTTGCTCTTTCTCTCTTCACTACTGCCCTAATTTTTCTCTATGCGTTCCTGTTGCAGCACATATGTGAAAAGAGGCTGAAATTTTGCAACAACAACCCATAAAATCGACATCTTTAAATCAAATTATTACTCAAGTTGCTAGGATTCTCCACATTAAGTTCCCTAATTACAATATAATTTGTAAATCTTAGAACACTGATTGAGCAGAAGATAAGGCCTCAAAACAAATTGAATTGGAACAAGCAGAGCATGTTGAGGAGTTAAAGCCTTAAGAAATGAGTACTAAAGTTCAGATCTGAGAATTTGGGGAAAGACAAAAAGAGAGAGAGAGAGTACCAATGAGAATGAGGCGTTTGTGGGGCTTGGAGGAGCACCTGAGACGACGAAGGTGCTCAGTCATGAGATCAATGGAGGGGATATCTTTCAAGTTTTCCAACATTGTTAATGTTTATGTGGGCTTCTTCCTTGAAAATTCCGCACAATAGCTGAGCAAGAGGAAGCAGAGAGAGAAAGAGAGAGAGGAGTGAGAAAGACAATGGGAGGAGGGAGAAGCTGATATAAAAATATTGGACAGTGTCAACCTAAGCTCTCATTTAACAATGGGCATTTTAGCTTTTCAACTTTACAATGAAATTTTCCTCATTTGCTTGTCCCTTCAAATCCAATACCAACTTGTTGAGAAAAGATTGGTCAGTTACACCTATTTTAAGTATGACTACCTTGTAAATTTTCCTTGATACGAAAGATGACCACAAACCTCTGGAAATGGGACGACTCATCGTATAGCTTAGGTTGGTTACACTACAGGATTCTGTGTGATTAGAGACCGAAAATTGGAGACCGAAAAAAAAGTTGGTCTCTAATTAAATTTAAAGACCGAATTCAGAGACTGATGATACTGGTATCAAAGTGAGATCAATTCAGAGACCGAAATGAACTTACGATCTCAACTTGAGACCAAAACAAACTTTCGGTCTCAGATTTTGGACACCAACAGTGACCTTGGGTTCACTTAGAGACCGTCCAATGGAAGTCGGTCTCAGATTTAGATACCGAACTCAAAATTGGTTTCCAGTGGAGACCGAACTGTATTTCAGTCTCAGATTTAGAGACCCCGGTCAACGCACGGTTTCCATTAGAGACAAAGTTTGGAGACCGAGCATTTTGGACTCAAATGGAAACCGTCTTTAGAGACCAACTACGTGAAACCGGCTCATTAGAGACAAAAAAAAAAAATCGGTCTCCAAAATTAAGTAGAGACCAAAATCATCCTCAGTCTCCACTTGAGACCAGGCTAGAAACAACAATTACTGGACTCAAATACAGGCCAAATTGGAGACCAAAAATATGTAGCCGGTTTCAGTTTGAGACCAAACTCTTCGGTCTTAGGATTTCGATCTCTGGATTTTGGTCTCAACTCTCTTTTCCTTCACATTTCGTTCCCGCCTGGTTGAGCTTCTCGACATTTCTCATTGGCTTCGATGCTAGCACACAGAGAAAGAGAGCGACAGAGAGCGAGCGAAAGAGAGGGATCCAGTGTGCAATTGGGTGGATTTCGGTCATCTCAGCCATCACATTGTACAAGGTAACAATTCTTCTACTCTAATTGTTCTTGGCATAAACCCTAGGTTTCGTTTCAACCAATTCTTAGGTTCGAACTGTCACCATTGCCTTGAATTAGCTTGAAGAGGCTATTGTGGTTGCTTTCTTAGAGTCAGCTTTGTCTTGTTTGGGCGACAAATTGGGCGACATTCTTAACCACATCATTTAGGCCACAATCTGGTACATGGTGTCTGCGTTCTACCGTGAACAAATTGGGGAAAACCTGGTTCTGTTCTGACCATTGCCTTCGAGTGTGTTGTCTTCCAAATTTAGCAATTGGGGCTTTTAGAGTACATCACTATTGAATGGTTTTCGGAGCTGCAAATGTTCTGTTCTGTTCTGCCCTGTTCTGTACACGAGAATAGGGTTTGGGAGCTGCAAATGTTCATATGAATTGCTTGAAATGATGTTCATATTATGCTCTTACTTTTGGTGAAGAATGTGTTGTATTTGTCCCTCAACGCCACTGTAGCTAACAAACTGGTTACATTACATTTGTTTATATGGATACGCTTCTAGAGTACCATACTTAAGTTGACAAATTTTGGTTGTGAATTGTGTATTTTCTGTTTCCGTAGTTGCTTACATTACATTCCCTTCGGGGATGGATTGTTAGATGCTATGAAATATCATAGTACAACATCCCGACTGCGAAAGTGAGTATGAGACATTAAGAATGAAAAAGAACAAATTCCTCAACAATGATGACTCTAAAGTACTGGAACCTTAAAGGGACGTGAGGAAGTTCTTTTTTTTTTTTTGGATATTGTAAGTAATTGTTGTCTTTGAGACAAAATAAGACTCATATATATATATATATATATATATATATATATATATATATATATATATATATATATATATATATATATATATATATATATATATATATATATATATATATATATATATTATATATATCACACACACACACACAGAGACACACATACGTCCACACACACACACACACACACACACACACCACACACACACACACATATATATGTATATATGTATGTATGTACATATGCGTATACGAGGATGAGTTTATGTATGTATGTATGTATGTATGTATATGTATACACACCACACACACACACACACACATATATATATATATATACACATACATATATACATATATATATATATATATATATATATATATATATATATATATATATATATATACATATATATATATATATATATATATATATATATATATATATATATATATATATATATATATATATATATATATATATACACATATATATACATATATATATATATATATGTCTGTATATATGTATACATATATATATATATATATATATATATATATATATATATATATATATATATATATATATATATATATATGTATTTATATATGCATGTATGTATGTATGTACCTACATGTACTTATGTATGTATGTATGCATGTATTCTGTGCTAGTAATATATACAGTTCCTCCTAAGACAATGGATCCAAATCGGGTGTGGATGTACAATAGACTAGACGGGAAGCATCTAAGCAAGACATTCGTTGAGAAAGTGGGTGAATTTATTAAGTTTGCTTGTGCACAAAAAGAGTTTCAGAGGTGCAACAAAATGAAGTGCCCTTGCGTGAAGTGCCGCAATGTCCCCTACCTTGATGTGGACACAATCAAGTTACATTTGTAGCAGCGAGGGTTTCGACCTGACTATTACAGGTGGGTGCATCATGGTGAAACGTTCCTCGAAGATGATGGAGCTGCAACTACCACATCCAATGCACAAGTACAACCCAACCTTATGAGGGATATGGTGATGGATGCTTACGCACATGCATCACCCGCGTTATTACAAGAGCTGCCCCACAATGAGGAGCATGAACCAATACCAGAGGCGAGAAGATTCATTGAACTCCTCAAGGCGGCAGAAAGACCATTGTACGAGGGGTGTGAAATGTCACTACTAAAAGCTGTTGCACAGCTTACCAATCTTAAATGTGAATATAATCTACCCCATCGAGCGGTTGACAGTATTGCATCCTTCATAAAGGAGATATGCCCAAACAACAACGACATGGTTGGAAATTACTATGGAATTAAGAAGTTGCTTGTGGGTCTTGAACTTCCACACCGTAAGATAGCTGTTTGCCCCAATGGTTGCATGTTATTTTGGAAGGACGCTGCTGGCCTCCATAGATGCACTTTTTGTGATGAAGGGAGATATTCAAGGATGAGCAAAGAAAGAAGGTAAATCCCGAGGAAGCAACTAATATATTTCTCCATTGGACCTCGATTACAACGTCTTTATGCAACGAAGAAAACAGTTGAGAGTATGAGATGGCACCATGAGCACAAGCGCCCTCTTGGGGTCATGGCACACCCATCGGATAGCGAGGCATGGAAACATCTAGACGCCTCCTTTCCTTCGTTCGCTGCCGAACCACGTAATGTAAGGCTAGGCTTATGCACTGATGGCTTCTCACCATTTGGCAATTACGGTCAAACATATTCATGTTGGCCAGTGATTGTGACCCCTTACAATTTGCCCCCATGGATGTGTAAGAAAAGGCAGTTCATTTTCATTACTCTGCTCATTCCTGGTCCAAAGAATCCAAAAGGAAATCTGGACATATATATACAACCTCCCATTGAAGAACTTTTGCAATTGTGGAATGAAGGAATACCAACATATGATGTGTCCCTCAAGCAAAATTTCTGACTGAAAGTTGCCATTCTTTGGACTGTGAGTGACTTTCCTGCTTACGGCGTGCTCTCTGGCTGGATGATTGCTGGAAGATTAGCGTGCCCCTATTGTATGGAACACACAAAAGCGTTTAGGCTAGCCCATGGAAAGAAACAATCCTGGTTTGACTATCATCGGTAATTTCTCCCAAAGGATCATAGATTTCGGCGTAATAAATCAGCATTTCACAAAAACAGGGAGGACCATTCAGAACCTCCTCCAATGTTGACCGGGGAGCAGGTTTGGAGTCGTGTGTCGTCGCTCCCAATGGCAGCAGATCACAAGGGAAAAGTGGATGGTTATGGGCAGTCTCACAATTGGACAAGACGGAGTATATTTTGGGATCTCCCTTATTGAAGTAAGTTGTTACTACGTCACAACCTCGACGTCATGCACATTGAAAAAAATGTTTTCGAGCAAATAATTAACACAGTGATGAATGTTAAGGATAAAACAAAAGATGATTTCAATACGACAAAGGACATGCTTACTCATTGTAAACGTAAGAGACTTCATGTTCGCGCTATGGAAGCTGGTGAAGGAAGCCGGCGAGAAGTTCTGCCACAAGCTCCATATGTCCTACAGAAGGACCACAGAAAGGTGGTGTGTAAATGGATTTATACACTGAAATTCCCAGATGGTTATGCGTCGAACTTGAGTAGGTGCGTTGACGTGAGAAATGTTGCACTGCATAACCTGAAAAGCCATGATTGTCATGTCTTCATGTAACGTTTGCTGCCTTTGGCTTTCAGAGATCTCTTACCAATAAATGTCTGGAATGTTCTAACTGAGCTTAGCCAGTTCTTTCGGGATTTATGTTCCTCAAAGGTGTATGTTGATGATGTAGTCCGTTTAGAGAATAACATTGCAGAAATATTATGCAAGTTGGAACGAGTTTTTCCCCCTGCATTCTTCAATGTAATGGAGCATCTACCTGTGCACTTACCTATGGAACTGAAACTTAGAGGACCGGTTCAATATCGATGGATGTATCACAATGAAAGGTAAGATATGTTTCATCGAAATCATGTCAGCAGTTCCGGACAAAAATGACGTTTCCATTTATTGGATTACAAGTTCCTTCATCACTTAAAGAGGAAAGTAGGCAACAAAGCACATGTGGAGCCTTCAATTTGCTATACGTACTTAATGGAAGAGATCACGAACTTCATTGTGAACTATTTTGATAATAGTGTTGATGTTAGGACGCGAGATTTGCCCAGAAACGTGAGGAACATTGACCAGGACAAATCCGATGTCAAACTTCCAGACATTTTCTCCCGTAACATGTGATATGCCCCGAATGAGGGCAATGTTCGGTTCTTAGATCATGTGGATCATCGATTAGCGCATACATTTGTGCTATCGAACTGTGGATTGTTGGGCGAATATGAACGGTAATTTTCAGTATTACATACGGAACAAACCTTGTATACATTGAACACGACTATATGATGTTCTCATTACACTGTGTAGGATCTTCGAGCTTAAGATAGGCCAACAAAACACTCATGTTCGGGTGGAGGATGTGTGGTCAACGTTTGAGGATAGATTTCCAGAATGGTTCAAAGCATATGTACGTATTTCTCCTATGTGATTTGCTTACACAAGGGACGTATTACTGTAGTTTTACATTAATGATAATATCTTTGACCATTTCTGGTTATGACGGCCATGTAGGTATTGCACTCCAACGTTGACAATGATATTGTAAGAGCTCTTGCGTACGGACCTAAAAGGCATGTTCGTCATTGGGATCATTATTACATGAATGGCTTCAACTTCCATGCATATGAATACGGAAAGAACAAGTCAACAATGAATTATAGTGTCTGCGTGAAAGGGACAGATGGAAAGGAATATTACGGCATTTTGCAGGATGTAATTGTGGGGATATTCGTCCATATAAGACGATCTTGTTTAAGTGTGATTGGTATGACTGCATTAATGGTGTTTTTATCCATGATACATACAAATTGGTCGATGTAAATCACACGAAGAGATATCCCAAGTATGATCCGTTTGTCCGTGCAAGTCAAGTCACGCAAGTGTGCTTCATGCCTTATCCCATGAAAGATAACAGTAAGAAGGATTGGTGGGCAGTGTTCAAAATAAAACCAAGGTCAATAATAGATGCCCCCGGAGAGGATATACCATTCCAAATAGATGAAAACGACAACCCGCCTAATTTGGTCGATATTAACGTAGACGATGATGTCGACATCGGTCCAGAGGAGGAAAATGACATAGACGACAATGTGGACGAGGAGGTTGATGCCATCGATGGTGGGTACGGAGAGGAATCGCACGACGGGTTACTAGATGAGGATGATGATAATGTTGACGATGATGACGATGACTATTTCACCGAGTCACTGTTTATATAGTGCACGTCGTTGACTAATTTATGCAATGCTGGCATTTTTATGATTTAGAATCCATGTTCCGTATGTGAAATGTATGCAAACTTCTAGTACAATGCTCTCTCTTGATTCTTAATGTTGTTTGAGGTGCATGTTTTCATATCAAGGGGCGTATTGCTTGCTGATGTAATGTGTTTATGCAATTTGTGACCTTCAAAGCACAATATCCAACATTGCTCAGTGTATCATATGTAGTATCAATAGGCATACAATCGTCAACTTCAAATGCATGCACTTATCTAACTAATTTTCATAAAATTGTGCAGGAGTAGGTACACATGGATGGTACATGCAGAGCCATCACCCAGTGGGACTCTCAGAAGACGCATCCTCCGGAGTTTCCGTTGGAGGACACTAGCACCCCGTTGACGAGGGTACGACTTGTGCCTAACACCGAGATGTGGTAAGGATCGTTCACTTTCAAAATACACGAAACGGATGTGCACGATGTTTTCATTTCAATTGTGGGCAATGCTGTGTCATAGGTTTGGTCATCGAGATGTCGCACGAGCCATCTCGGAAACCATTCGAACTTACTACAAGGACGCCTTCACGTGTTGGCAGGATGCCCCTGAGGATCACAGGAGGTTTTGGTGGAATTGTTTTAAGGTAAACTTCTCAACTTCATCGTATGGTATGTTCGTTATACTATTATTGATTTAGGTACATGATACCAACATTGTTTTAAGTTCCATAAGTATTGATAAGTAAATTGTTAACTCCTAATTTTTGGGATGTAAACCCCAATGCTCTAGAGGTATGATCCGTGGAGATGTGTACTTAGTATACGTCGGGTGTGTGGCCCGTTGAGCGTGCAAATGTGTTATGTATTTTTATTTAATACAGGGAAGTAACGTATGGCTTTAAGCCGGGGACATAGTCAACTTTTAGGCGGAACTCTGTCCGTTTCTTCCAAAAAATGAATATACATATGTAAATATACACACCCACAAACCCCCCCACACACATAGTGGCAGAAATATGAAAGCTTAAAGTGTACTTGGTGGTGTGTGAATATAAATTTGTAGTGATGAGGTTGTGTGATCTGTTGAGATGTGTTGTTTGTTCTTAATCTTTGGAATGTAAACCCCAATGCTCTGGATGTGTGATCTGTGGAGATGTGTACTTTGTGTACTCCGAGCGTGGGGCCCGTTGAGCGTGCAATTGTGTTTTGTACTTGTATGTATTTACTTTACGATAATGTATGGCCTAAAGGCTCGGATATTGTCCATTGTTAGGCGGAACTCTGTCCGTTTCTGTCCAGGAATATGACTGCATGCAAATAATTGTACAGTCACCTATATTTAAAGTACGCTAAATGTATATGTCGTTGAAGCAATGTTTTAGCTACTAAGTATGTCATCTGCCCTATTTTTGGTTTTTTTTTTGTTATGCAACATAGAGGTGTAAATATGTAACTGGCATAATGTATATATGATCTGGGTGTTTTTTCGTTGTTATGTGTAAAACATGACCACTTCTTATGAGTTATGCGTAGAAATTGACCACTGATGAGGTTTTCTGCAAACTAAGACAATGCAATTGAATGATTTTCTATTATTTGGAATTCTACATGCAGCAACGATTCACATGGGATCCCGAGCACGAGGCATTAGTCAGAAGAGAATGGCAACAGAAGGTGCGTGTAAAGGTGAAAGACATAGTGAACAAGGCCACAAGGGGCTCTCCGGACAAGATCATTGCTTGGATGACGGATGATCTTCGCGCATCATTGCGAAACAAGAGGAAACTAATGAGGAATTCAAGAAGCGGTCTGAGCAGAACACGAAGAACGAGATAGAGGGACCGAAGGGTAAGATTGGGCACAGCCAGGGGTCAATATCAGCGACAATATGGGCCGAGAGACTGGTATAAATGTCTGAAATACTTCACTGGAATACGTTGTTTTAATTTTTCAAGGCTGCTAACGTAAACATATATATGTGTATATGTTAGACGAAGCAATTGGGAAGAAAACCGTCTGCTGTTAAATTGTTTGCGACCACTCATTCAAAGGTTGATGAGAATGGTCAACGGATTTGGTGCGATGCTCACGCGCAGAGTGTTTATGTAAGTACTACATAAAACAACATTACAGTATTAGTACTTTTGCTGTATATATATATATATATATATATATATATATATATATATATACATATATATATATATATATATATACACATAGATATATATATATATATATATATATATATATATATATATATATATATATATATATACATATATAAAATATATATATATATATATATATATATATATATATATATATATATATATATATATATATATATATATATATATATATATATATATATATCTATGTGGATAACGAGTCATTTGATTTACGTACTGGAAATGTTCATAGGTACATGATCCCCTTCCTTCATTAATGTTAATATCTTTGCTCGTATTTGTATTTTCATCATTGTCATGGGAGGTGATATGCTTCGGATGTGTGATCCGTTGAGATGTGTACTTGGTGTACTCCAGGCATGTAGCCCATTGAGCGTGCGAACGTGTTCTGTATTTGGATGTATTGCAGGGAAGAAGTTATGGCTTTAAGCCTGGGATATTGTCAACTTTAGGGGGAACTCTGTTCGTTTATTCCCATAAATACAAATACATATGAATTAAGTAATGTACTGTTTGTTTATAGGAAAACAATGATGAGTTAGTCTTCAACGTTGAATTGAGTTACGCTCGTTAATTTCCTCTGTTTTGATGATGCAGGACAAACATGAGCAACTAAAAGCAAGAACTAATGTGCAAGAGGGTTCAGCAGCAGATGATCACCTGTTCTTCAGGGCCAGTGGTGGCTGGAGTGAGAAGGGCACTATCTACGGACTTGGAAGAGAGGGTCCTGCCATGTTTGAGAGACCGACCACATCTAGGCGTCCTAGCTGCAGCAATTCTTCAGCATATTCCTCCCCAATAGTTACGCAACTCCAGGATCAATTGCAGACAACACAGAATGAGCTGCAGACGACTCAAGCTCGACTATATTCGACAGAGGAGGAGTTGAGGAGCACTAGGGAGGAGTTGAGTTGTACGAGGGAGGAGTTGGAAGCTACAAAGAAGCAGCTGGATGACCAAGGAATTGTACTGCTGAAGCTAAATGCTCGGTTTGATAGCTTCTCCGCGCTCCTTGGCCATCCCACCCGTGCGGACAACTCTCAAGCGTCCTCATACATTTAGGTATGTGTGGTCGTACCCTTTAACTTAGTTGGGTGCGTACTTGTAATTACATGAATACCTCAATGTCGAACATTGGTCTCGGGACGTCATGATTGGTGGATAAGCATTTTGGGCGTTGTTGTGAAAAGTGGTTGATATGAAACGGTTGTACGTAGTTGTTGTGGTTTTGGAATGCAAAACATTGGAATTTTTGGTGAAATTTCGGATGCCATAGCACGTATCTCGATTTATTGTATTTAGGGGCAATTATGGCCCGAGCATGTAAATAGCATGATTATAGGTACATGTGGGTGCTATGCTGAAATGTCTAAATTTCATGCAAAATTATGTGCAATTTAGAGACCGAAAAAGGCAAGTCGGTCTCGGTTTGAGACCGAAACAGACATTTCGGTCTCCAACTTAATGGAAAAGGGACCGCGGTCTCTAGTGGAGACCAAAGCAACATTTGGTCTCCAATTGAGACCGAAGATGTTGGTCTCCACTAGAGACCAGCCCAACTTGGTCTCAAATGGAGACCGGCCTCTTTGGTCTCAAATGGAGATCGTATAGCTTCGTCTCAAATGGAGACCGGTATGCTTTGGTCTCAAATGGAGACCGGTGGGCTATGGTCTCAGTCAGAGACCAAACCGTGTGGTCTCTAGCTGAGACCAAATTTTTTGGTCTCACTTAGAGACCGATGTGGTTTGGTCTCAACTGGAGACCGTTTTCTTCAAACCCGGTCTCCAAATTTGCATTGCTACCAAAGATTTGGAGACCGATAAATTTCGGTCTCTATTCAGTCTCCAAAATTAAATAGAGACCGAATTTTCTATTTTGGAGACCGAATTGTTTCGGTCTCAAATGGACCGGGATGCTGTAGTGTTATGACTTATGGGCTATGGTGATGAATGCATTTGGGTTGGCACCCCCTCCCCCTGGCTCGTAGATTGTATTTTGGAAGAATCTCAGTGATATTTGGATGAAACTGATATTTTTATCAGGAAAAAAAAAAAGAAAAGAAAACAACCAGGCCTTTATTTCATTTTAACAATAATCGTCGTTATATAATGTATTGATTTTATCACAAAATGATGTGACAATAAAAATGCAAGACCTGATCCTTTTCTCACACGTTTTAAATTAAGGGATCATGTGCTCTGATAAAAACAGTACATGTACTCCAGTCAAATTACGGATAGAATTTCAAGTGATCTACATGAGACACGTGCCTTGCAATGGCTACAATCTCGTCCAAATCTTCTATTTTTGGGCGCACGTGTGAAAATAATTTGACATGTGAAAAGAAATATTTTGATGCCTGTTTTATATATATATATATATATATATATATATATATATATATATATATATATATATATATATAACCCAAATTATTGTGTGCAACCGGATGGACATCTTATTTATTCACCCGGACCCATAATTATGGTCATATTTTTTTTTGTTTTTGTTTGTATGATTTTTTTTTTTTTTTTTGGGCTTCATTTTGTCCACCTTTCTTGACACATTATTTATTCGGAAGTTTGATACAATATATTCGCCATTTTCATCCTCTATTCTTTTACACACTAAAAGAATTTATATTTGTTAAAAAAAAATCTTTCCTCTTTTTTATCTTATTTTCTATTTCGTAGGTCATTGTCGCTTAATTTTATAACATATTTTTTCTTCTTTCTTCTTTCTTTTTTTCTTTTGTATAAGCAAATGTGGAGAAGACTAATGAACAAATACTTATTATTTACTTCACTTACTTGTGAGTGGCACACCGTACATGCTCCCTCCCCCCCCCAAAAAAAATATGCACACACATTTTTTTAAATTCTTCTATTGAAATATTAAGGCATACACTTATATTTATATTATAGATCTTTGTTCACTATTTTTGTATAAAAATTCTAATTTTTAAGATAAATATTAATTGAAAATTTTTATATTTATTATCCGTATTTATACTCAATAGAAGCATACAGATTTATTATAAAAATAAACAAAAATAAGAAAAAACTTCACTACAAATTTTGATGTGTATGGATACAAATTAGTGAGTAATACTGCACATGCTAGTGAGCTATATAATATATTTAATGAGCGATACAATATTTGTAAGAAATATTTATATCGTCTTTTATTATGATATAACCGCATTCGTATTATACATATTTAGTCAGTATAACACAAATATAATTTAACTCACTAAAAATATGTCATAACTCACTAAACATAAGTCATAACTCACTAAAAGACGAATATATCATACCTTAGGATATGAACCAAAAAATATATGTGCTAACTAAAATCGTGTACTATATTGTTTGTTCACTCATTTTTTCTTATGAATAATTAGTATTCCATGCTAAATCATATTGGTCACAAAATATATTTTATACCTCACTAAATATCTATCATAACTCACTAAATAAATAGCATAACTCACTAAAAAGAATAGTACAGATAGTCAGCAAATAATATTATCAAGTTCTTGAGTTATGTTATAGCTCAATCATTTTTTACTATAACATAAGGGTGTTTATATTATGTTTTGTGAGTATATATTACAAATGTAGTGAATTCATTAAATATAGTCCAACTCACTAAATATATGTCATAACTCACGAAATATATGTCATAACTCATTAAAAAAATGTAGACAATTAGAATATTGTTTAGTGAGTTTCAGATGCACTATAACATTTTTTTAATACAATAGCACATTTTAATAAATTTTATAGTATTTTTACTAAGTGAAACCTGAGGTACATAAGATGCATTGATTTTGATTTATCCGTGCAGTAAAAGTACGTAGCTTACTAAAACTATGTCTCACATCACTAAAATATTGTATTAAGCTATACATCATTTTTAGTGAGTTGAAATTCGATTTACAATTGCTTCTATAGAATTGGTTGTTTGATATAACAACTCACTAAATAAATATCATAACTCATTAAAAAAATATAGAGAACTAGAATATAGTTTAGTAAGTTTTAGATGCACAGTAATATTTTTTTTAGGACAATAGGACATTTTATTAAGTTCTATAGTATTTTTACTAAGTGAAACTTGCGTATATATGATACATTAGTTTCGGTCTGTCTGTTCACTAGAAGTACGTATTACCTTACTAAAATTGTGTCTCACCTCACTAAAATATTTTAGTGAGCTATACATTATTTTTAGTGAGCGAAACTGAGTGCACGACCACATATTTTAGTGAGTTATATGGTATTTTTAGTGAGACGACATCCGATTGTACAATTGCATCTGTACAACTGGTTGTATGATATAACAACTGATATATCTACATACATATATACATACATACATACATATATATATATATACATATATATATATATATATATATATATATATATATATATATATATATATATATATATATATTATCTTAGTTGTAGATTTTTTAATTACATGCTTACACGAACTTCTATAATCTTTTTAGAATACTTAATTTTAAATCAACATATTAGTTCGTATAAATCTCCAATGATATGAAAAATTACATTGTGTTCCTTGATGTAAATATTTTCAAGAGTGACATGCGCACTTTTGTCAAAATATATACTGTCATGTAAGAGAATTTTAAATAAGATAATGAAACGTGTTTTGCCGCAAGGTACTCTAAATGTCTTGCGTAAACTCAAATTAATGTATTTTATGATTTAAAATCACCAAAGTTTTAATAATTATAACTAACTATAAGTTGTAAAGCTTTAATATTCATCGGTTACGTCAACAAAAAGAAACTGACACTCTAACCAAATCAATCATTCCTGCAAAGGCACACTATATGTTTAATTTTGTAAATGTGAAAAATTATATATAAAAGTATGATTTTATGCAATTTATAAGTTTTGACATTCTTTCACTATTTAATCATACCATTTTTGTCCAATTTAATATGTGATAATATACGTTTTAAGTGAAAACAAGTATAACAAGGTATTTGTTGTTTTGCTTTTAAATAATACATATATACTGATGATGTTTACATGAGTACATATTCTTATCATCTGAGAGTATTATACACGAAATGGTTAAATAAGATGTTACAAAATGGAACATCTCAGATGAAAAGGACGTGCTTCTAACTGTGCCAACTTCATTTTGTTTAACAAGTGCCAAGAACTGCGTCTCTAGGTTCCTCACCTCGTTGCCATCGTTTGCAAATTTGTACACATCGTGTTATGTACTAGTCATTAAAACATTTAGTTTGAGGGTCTTATGAACTCCTTAACTTGTCCAAGACCCTCACATAACTCAAAAACAAAAAGCTCTACAAAAAAACAAGAGATTCTCCTCAAAAATGTACGGTACGAATATAGATCTTGTACTAGAAGCTACTGTGTTACCCAAGTAACTGGACAAAGTTTTGCACATGCTTACGGAGGCCGTGGGTCATTTTGTTTATGGTATATAACTGCCAAGCGAGTTTCGTGTTGTTTTTCCTCTCTCTCTCTCTCTCTCTCTCTCTCTCTCTCTATTTATATGCTTCTCAGGTTAAATCAGCACACACTCTATCT
Organism: Carnegiea gigantea; assembly: GCA_029747015.1. NCBI lineage: Eukaryota > Viridiplantae > Streptophyta > Magnoliopsida > Caryophyllales > Cactaceae > Carnegiea > Carnegiea gigantea. The sequence goes on from JAKOGI010000709.1 coordinate 354,323, forward strand.
CTATGGCCTTAACCAGTAAGTATTGGATTATCATAGTCTGAAAAGTTTGAAAATTCTATCTAGCATTTACAGATCAAATATTACCAGCATTGAACACGATGAATCAGGAAATTATGCAATCTACAAGAAAAAAGAAGTTTTGGTCGGCTTTGCTCAAAACTCCGTTTCCTTCAACAAAAGGTACGTATCATGTTTGTTCTTATAGCTAAGCGAGTTTTGCGTAGCTGGAATTTCAGCTTGGTTCAAAGTTACAACTTTTGCGCCATGGATATGAATCCTAGGGGATTGGGGCTGACATATGAGCTTACACAATCCCCTCCAATGCCCATATTTGCATCCTACCGGGTAGCCCTGTATAGTCGTCTATAACCCCCCCTGTCATGGGCAGCTTAGCAACAAATAAAAAAAAAAAAGAAAACACTTTAATTATTTTAGGTTGCCTGATTTATCATTTACAATCTCATAGGCTCATGATTATTTATTGATATTGTTGTTACCGTTATTGTTGTTGATGGTATAATGATGTGTTGTGGTTGGCAATTAGGCAAATCTAAGAAGGAAAGCGATGAAGATGGTTCCTCCCACCAGTTAAATGTAAATGATGAGTACAAGGAGGTGTTTAGGACGCAATCTTACACAAATATATGGAGTAAAGTTCAAGACCAACTCAAAGGATCAACTACGTCCCTTGATCACATACCGGTTGCTTTATCATCTTCACCAGCTTCTCCTTCTTCACCTCCATCATCGTCATCAACATCATCATCTTCCAATAACAATAACAATGGTAATTGTTTGAGTTCTTCTCCACTTCCAGACCCCTTTTACATGCAGCTCTTGGAGCCACGCCAAGAGGCTGCCATTGACATAATAAAATCTTCAAATCTCCGAAGTCTTCTCATAGACTACTTTGATGCTAGCCTAGAGGCTTGCATCCTATGTGAATCACTTTTGAGAGGAATCCAGAAAACCCGGTTCAACCACCGACTAATTGAAAGGGCAATGAACTTATCCAATGGAGGTTCTCCAGGTAATTACACGACTGATCAATGCCGTGAAATTGTTATCCGAGATGTGGCTGCCTTTGCAGGGCTAAATAACCCTCTATCAGTGATCACCAATAATGGCGCAGTGGATTTCCACAAAATCCATGACAAGTATGCCCTTCTACTCCAAAAACTGCTCACAAAGGGGAGAAAAATTAAGCGGAGGCATAAGTTCACAAGGTTCTACAAGAAGACAGCTGGCTATGGCTTTGTAATCGTCTACACTGTGCTAGCTATTGCAATGCTAACCCTAGCAACGCACAGCGTTGTTGGGGTGCTAGCAGCCCCAGGACTCTTAATGACAATTTCTCGACAGGTGATCAAGAAAGCAAGTGGTGGTAGCACCAGCGTAAGCTTCCTCAAACACCTGGCCTCACAGCTAGATGAGGCAGCTAGGGGGGTGTATACCTTAAACAATGACTTTGACACAGTGGGGATGCTCGCAAGGAGGGTGTACGATGAGGTTGAGCATATGAGGGCACTGTCGGAGCTGTGTATGAGGAATAGGATGAGCCAAGAAGTGGTGAAGGAAGCTTTGAGGGAGCTTTGTGTGCATGAGGATGGGTTTGTTGAGCAGTTGGAGGAACTTGAAGAGCACATCTACCTGTGTTTCCTCACCATTAATAGGTCAAGGAGAGCAGTCATCCATGAAATATTGTCTGCTTGATTGTGCCTGATTGCTTCATTGTTGCTGCATTGACAACAATCCGTCCTTCGAGAAAGAACTAGATAAATAAACTCTTGATTTATTCGTTTCCCCTTAGTTGTCATCACTAGATAAATAAAATTTAGTGCACAGTATGCGGACCTGTAAGGGTATTTCTTTTTATGTATCAAATCCAGATGAACAACCCTTTAACTTGCCAATTTTATTATAAGCTAACTTATTTATCACATGTGGATGAAAGCACTAAAAATAGTAACGAAAATACACATGTGATAAGTAAGTTATGTCTTAATTAGTGAATAAATATATCTTATAATTGATGAGATCTAACTCCGAGCTACCACAGTTTAGCCCTTTATCTTTTTTGCTTTTAATTTATCCCTAACTTATTGTTTATGTATCTCAACCACCATGGCTTTGTCCTTTAAGCTTTGGTTCTTCTTCTCATGAGCCTTGTTATGTACTCTGTATTGTTTTTATATTATTTTGATAGTTTCTCTCTCTTTCTCCCTCTATGGCAAGTGAATTAAAATAATTTTTAGATTTCTCGTTCGTTTTGTAATCTTGATTTGTGAATTTTTGATTATCATTGTCTCCAATTTTTTGAGTTTATTTTAGAGTACATCAATTTTTCTTACTACTTACTGCATGTTTGATTTAAACTTATAATTTGATTTTTAGGAATTTGATTTTAGATATGAGTTCTCCACTTTGTTCAGTCCCTCCTTTTCCTTATTTTTTTAGGGAAAAATGAGAAAAAAATATAAAACATTACTTAGAAACCAAGTACCCGAAATCAAACCTGGTCCACATCGGATTCGGGATCAGGTCTAAATTATAGGACCCAGCTCCAACCATGCTCGAGACGGTTCCCAAAAATCCAACTAGGTATCCCGTCCCACTTAACCCTAATTTAGGAGTGGCTATGAGAAAGAGTTACTGTAAGCCCCTTCGCTGCCTAATTGTGGCTTGGCATGCCACTTACAGTACAAGAAAATTGATTCTTGTAGCAATTTAGTTGCCGCAATTTTCAATTTGCGACAAAAATCTAAAAGTAGTAAAATAATTGTAGTATACCTAATGTTGCCACAAAAGGTTGAGTATATTGTGGTAGTTGGGCAAAATTGCCACAAAAGGCATTTACATTTTTTACAAAAAGGGGCTCAGTCAAATTAAATAAATATCCCCCAAAATAGCAATTATATTGCCATTTGTAGAAAACAATGTTGGAAGATGTGAAACGAACTATCCATTCAGACACGATATAACAAGACTCTCATATCATCAGATTTGCCCTCCTTTGTTCTGTTCCCTCTTTTCCAGGCAGTCAGTTTTTTCTTTTTTTTTTTTTGTGTTTTATTAATGATATAATACCTAAGTTCAATATACCTTAATATTAAGGGTGATGATGTATCACTTATTACAAGATAATTTTAAATGGCTTATTCTGATTAAATAATATATTATATGATTTTAAATCACTAATTTTTTAATAATTACTATAGACACTAAGAATTTATTTGTGCCATATCAAAATAAAATCAGATTAATTAACTGGGCCAACCATTTTAATTAATTTAGTTAAGCCTAAAAGATTCATAAGTCAGCCCCAAATGACCCTTAAGTCAAGCCCAATGTGAAACCCAAATAACTTCCAAGTCAAAGGCACAGTCGGAATTAGATCAAAAGTCAAAGTCAAAGATCAAAACTCAAACCAACTTCTAAGTCAAACGTCAAGGCTTAAATCGACTCCCAAGTCGAAAGTTAAACAACTCTCAAGTCAACATTCTGTTAAAACTCGAGATGACTTCCACGTTAATGCTCGGTCCAAACCAGATAGACTCCCAAATCGAAGTCAAAGTCAAAGTCAAAGTCAAAGTAAATGACTCAAGTCAAAACAATACAAGATGAGGCCTAATTGAAATGCCCAAACCCCAGTTAAGGCCCATCTTGACTTTCAAGGGGGAGGGAGAAGCTTCTCTATAAATTGGACCCTACCTTCCCTTGGTTGAAGGGGTTAGAAAAATTTAAGAATCCATCCAACACTGAAATACTCTCTCTTTCAAGAAAGACAATAAGCATATTGAGCGCAAGGAGCGCGTTATATCCTCCTTTGAAGGTCAAAGGTTTGCCTTGATTGAGATCAGGCCTTCAAGGCCCTCTCTCAAGCCCAAATCCATTCAAATTCAACAAGGAGATTGAATCAAAGGATTATACACATTGTATCCAATAGAGATTGTACCTATAAGTTCAAATCAATATAAAGATTCAATCTTATATCCAAATTCCTATCTAATTCATTTTAGACCTGAAATTTGTATTTACAATTACAATGAACTATGACTGGTAAATATTTAATATTAATCGGCTATACTTATAAATGAAACCCTAAAAGGATCAATTCTATTGGCAACAACATATTATACTTATGATCTTATAATTGTTAAAAATTATGAATAAACAAGTGGTCTTATACAATTTATAAGGAGTAACATCATTCTGCTACTCAAACATACCACTTTTTATAAAATTAATGTATCATAAGATCATTTTTAAGCCAATCCAAGACATTTAAAAAGTGATTTGCAGTAAGACATTTATCATTTTATATAGGGCAATGATATATGCCTTATAGTATGATACTGCTTAACCTGTTAAATGTCTTGTCATGATCAACATTAATAAAATCACCAAATTTTCAATATTTAGACTCATTTAAGAATTGTAAAACCCAGAATTGTTTGCCTATGCTGATAGACACAAAATGACACCTTAATCAAATCAACTCTATTTGCACTAGCATGTCATAGACATAATTTTGTAATTGTGAAAGAATATAAACAAAAAGATAGTTTTACAAAATTTATAACTTACAACACCCTATCACTATTCAATCACATCTTTTTTTAAAAAAATTAATATATGATAATATACCTTTAAAGCACAAACAATACATTTAATGTCTTATAACAAGACGTTTATCATTTTATTGTTAAACTAGTTTATACTCAATGTGGTGAAATTTTGAGTGGGATCCGTCCATCAAATCAGATTTGAGTTGTTAATTTGACATTTGTTTTGGTTCTTCGTTGGATAATGAGTTGATAAGGAGGTTAGACAACACACATTGACGCTGGATCTCTACCAATTAGTTCAGACTTTAGCTTGAGCCCAGACTTCGAGCTCACCTATTCCAACTTGCCGATATGAGAAATGACTCTGGGTAGGATCTATGGAAAGACTACAAAGTTCAATGTGAAAAGGTGTCTGAGTAATACGTTTTAGAAAGGGATAAGAACCCGTCTAGTGGACGGCTCGCATGAAGAGAGAGGTAGGCATGAGGCACAAGGCGCCTCGAGGCATCCCAGTAGTCAGCTCCAGCTCATAGTTTGCCAAGCCGCTGCCAAGCCGCTATGAGGCGCCAGGCAACCCATCTATTTTTTTTTTTTAAATTTTTGGATGGGCATTCAGCATCCCAAAAAACATCGTTTTAGGGCACTGACCTCCTTTTTTAACTTCTATTTTGGGCCCAAAAAACAACAATGTCTAGTTTTTTCTTTTTTTGACCAAAGCCTTGAGCCCTTTTAGAAAGCCCAACTGTAATTGCACACCCACAGCTTGGCATTTTCCATTGGCTTGCCTTTCATGCTTTTTTATAAGGCTACCAAGTTTAAAAATTTGCTCAAATTGGTGATGTGGGACTTCCCAGTTCCCGCCATCCAACAAAACCCATATTATGCAATGACAGTCTTGTAACCACCTTCTAGTCTATCAATGTGGGACCATAAATAAATTTTTTATTTCTCTTCTTCCCCATTAGTTTGTACTTGTAATTTTTTCTATTAAATTCTAGTAATTTATGTTGTTAAAATCAAAATGGATTTTAATCATAAATTTATGAGTTAATGATCTCCCTCACGTCTTTCAAAATATATTGTAATGATTTTTTTTTCATATTACAATTTTTTATTACCTTTTAGGGGCCGGTACTAGGAAAATGATACTGATACGAGATGTACCTTTTCACTAAAAAACCGATGCATAGTCCGGTACGATATTTATAACTTTAGGAGAAAGAAAAGCTAGGCACGGGTTTTTTCTGAGTGAATTTTTTTTTTAATTGAAACTCGTGTTTCTTTTTTAAAAAAATTATAACCTCCAATTAGTTGTGTTATCAAATTATTATATGCACATTATTTTTCCCAAAAATAATAAACCCTAATAAACAATCAAAACAAATAAAAACTAAACCAATAAAATATGGTTAGATATAGGGTCTATTTGTATTATTTTACTTGATGAGTCAAAGTGGTGAGCCTTCTATTTGAAAGAGTGAGAATTATGAGGTAAAAAATTAGAGAGAGGGTTGATGTGACAGTAGTAAGCCCCACTGGTAAGACAAAAAACTGACCCACCATTAGGGGTGGTCTAAGATAATGGTAGTTGAAATGAGTGATGTGACAAGACAATAGTAGTAACAACCCTTGTTATTTCATTGAGTACGTGGCATTTAAAGTGTAATAAATACAGTCGTATGAGAGACAATTGCCACTTGATTTGATGGAGGATGAGGCCTAGATCGTGGATTTCGAAGGACCTTTCCTTTGGCTCATTGTGAAGCCTATAATTTAAGGCCATTTAGGGTAGGGGTGAGCAAAAAAAATCAGGAACGCGATTATAGATTTAGAACTAGTTTGGATGCGGTGGATGCGGACTAAATCCGATTAGGCCGATTTTAGAATTTGTTCCAAAATTCCGGACGCGGTTATAATTGGAGTATGTACCAGGTCTTGAAATTTTGAAACAGGACCTGGACCTAACATCCGGTGCCCAGTCAAAATTTAAAGAATTTTAATGAAAAATATAAAAAGTAAAATCTTATTTCTCAAAATAGCAATATATATATATGTATATATATATATATATATATATATATATATATATATATATATATATATATATATATATATATATATATATATATATATATATATATATATATATATATATATATATATATATATATATATATATATATATATATATATATATATATATATATATATGTATGTACATACATATACATGTGACTTGCAAACTGCGATTTCAGTCTACCCGAAAGCTTAAATCAAACTAAATTTGTGCAAATCATAGAAATTAGAAAGCTGCATACTACTGCAGTGGTCTATGACGTGAATGATCCATGATTATAGTAATTCAGAGGTGACGCATCTTTTGTTATCAAGGATTTGGTAAATCTGATTAGTTTTTAGTTGTCCATTTTGATTTAAAATTGATTGGTGATCTTAAATGTGTTAATAGAGACCAAGTCTCACGTTGGAAAATAAAAGTGATTTCTTTTTGTTTGCTTTTCTGCATCATGCATCTTCTTCCATGGATCATTTTCCCTGAGGAAGAAAAGGGTTGGGAGGGGTTCCTTTTATGTGGGAAAAGAGTTTGTTCTTAACTCTGGAAGTGGATTGATGAGGTGAAATTACACTATACATCTGATTCGAAAAGATATGCTTGAGAATCTAATCTAATTACAACTAGTGAAATAAGAGTCCTTCTTCATATTCAGGACGTACTGAACTTATACTGTGATTTTGAAATCTTCTCATCTAAATTAAGGTTTCCAAAACTACTACAACCAAATAATGGATGGGTGAATAAGGTACTTTATATATTATCCTATTTTAGGTATATAAACACAAAAATGGCTTATTATTTGTTAGACTTTGAATTCTTGGTTGTGAAATATTATTATTAGTTTCTATATATAATTCTTCTAGATTTAGAGTCCCAAAATGTCAAAGTATCACATGTAGATCATAGCTATCTTGATTACAACACATTTGTAACCACTAGACAGCATAGGTGCAACCTAAACTGTGCAGGTGCAGCGTAGACAGTGTAGGTGGATCCCGTACTGTGCAAGTGCAGCCTCAACTGGGCAGGTACATCCTGGACTGTGCAAGTTCACCATGTATTGTGGAGGTGCAGCTATAGCCAGAACTGGGCAGATGCATCCTGGACAGTGTAGGTGCACCCTGTATCGTGCAGGTAGGGTGCGCCCGATGGAAAGTGACAATTATTTCCATGTCTGATCCTAATGTCTTTGTATATAAATTATTAAAAGCAATTTATAAGTTTATGTGAGTATGCGTGTGTTACTAGTCTGGGTATTACATGATAACCTAGTGGGGGGAAAAATGATTAACACCTAGTGTGTTTATTAGATAAACAGGTGTTTATTAGATAAACAGATGTAATAGAAAACTAATATGATTATTTGATGGATGAAACTAACATTTGATTTTAAAATCCTATTCTTTGAAGTGCTGCCATCTCTTATGATTAGAGTAACATTTCCTAAGTGATTAATTTAAATTTTCAATGCATTAATTTCCATTTATATAGGTGATTAATCAATTTATATTTTAAGGTACAAGATGAATGGAGATCGAGGTTGGATGAATTGGAAAGACTTTCAAATGTACGCAAAAGCCAGAATATATCAAAGGGGTCAATGAATTTCTTGACTTTGCATTTATTAATGTCCCTAAGGATGGAAAAATTAGATGTCCTTGTGTTAATTGTGACAATTATAATCATCAAAATTGAAAAATAGTTTTGCTTCATTTGTTGAATGACGGAACCTTAAGAAACTACAATCCATGGGAATTTCATAGTGAAAAATCTGGTGTTGGAGAGCATAATGATTAAAGTGATGAGGATAACAGTAATGCAATAGGGTCCATAGATCGAATGGAGCCAATACTTGAGGGTGATGTAGATGAGACATTTGCCATGTTACATGATATGGCAAATACTAGTGCTTTTAATATAATGGGTGAATTTGAAAGGTTATGTGGTCCTAATATTAGTGAATCACTTGAACTGCTTGAGAAATTTAGTAGGTTAGTCAGAGATGCTGAGAAAGAGCTATTTACAGGTTGTGAGAAATTTTCGAAGTTGGAGTTTATGGTGCATCTTCTTCATATAAAGTGTCTTTGTGGTTGGAGTGATAAATCACTCACAATGATACTTGAACTTTTGAAAAAGGCATTTGATTTTGATGATACTTTTCCAAAAAATGCTTATGAAGCCAAAAAATACACTCAGGAGTTGGGATTGAGTTATGTCAAGATTGAGGCTTGTAAGAATGATTGCGTACTTTATTGGAAGGAGCATGAAAATGCAGAAAAATGTCCTAAATATACTCATCCTAGATGGAAAATAAGAGGGAGGAAAGTGATGATAGTGATGATGAAAGTGAGAACAAGGGAAAGGGGAGGAAGGTTCCTTATAAGGTATTACGCTATTTTTCTCTTATCCTAAGGTTACAAAGATTATTTATTTCTAACAAAATAGCATCTCACATGCGATGGCACAAGGATAAACATCTAGATGGTGAGATTTTAAGGAATCCAGCAGATGCAAAGGCTTAGAAGTCATTTGATGAATCTTTTCCAAATTTTGCTGCAGATGCTCGTAATGTGAGACTAGGTTTATGTAGTGATGGCTTTACCCCCATGTACAAACATAAACTCAACTTATAGCATTTGGTTTGTGTTTTTGGTCCCTTACAACTTGCCACCTTGGATGTTTCCACCTTGGATGTATATGAAAAAGTCATACACAGTGTTAAATATGATCATTCCTGGGAAAACTGCTCTTGGGACTGATATTGATGTGTACTTACAACCATTGATTGGTGAGCTTAAAATGTTACATGATGTTAATGTAAAGATTTATGATGCTTTCAAAGCTGAATATTTTACGTTGCATGCTGCTTTATTGTGAACAATCAATTATTATCCTGCCTATGGTAATCTCTCTGGGTGGAGTGTTAAAGGACGTCTAGCTTCTCCTGTTTGTAATAAAGATACATGGCCGAGATACTTACCTCATTGGAATAAACAATATTATATGGATCATTGTAGATTTTTAGAGCTTGATCATAGGTGGAGGCATGACAAGAAATCTTTTGATGACATGTTGGAAATGAACCCTCCTCCTAAGTATCTATCTGGAGAGGAAGTTGTTGATCAAATTAGTAATTTTGAAAATATTAAGTTTGGGAAGGTGGATGGCAAGCGAAAGAGAACAAAACCAAAGTTGGTCTATAACTGGGAAAAAAAAAGTATCTTCTTCGAATTACCTTATTGGAGCAAAAATTTGGAGCGCCGTAATTTAGATATTATGTATATTGAGAAGAATATTTGTAAAAGCATATTGGGTATAGTTATGAATATATCAAGGAAAACAAAGGATAACTTAAAATCTCGCTTGGATTTGGTTGAAATGGGAATTCGAAAGAGCTTGCAGCCTAGGAAGGTTGGTGACAAATATGAAATTCCCAAAACCTTATTTGAGTTAAGTTTGAATGAAAGAAAGGATGTTTGTAGATTTTTAGCTAACTTAAAAGTGCTGGATGGATACTTATCGAACATAGGTCGATGTGTAAATGTTAATGAGGGGAAAATAACAGGGACATTAAAGAGCCATGATTGTCATGTTTTTATGTAAGATTTACTAGGACGAGCCTTTCGTGGGAAGTTGGACAAAGATGTGTATGATGCTCTAGTTGAGTTATCTTTATTTTTCAAGCAGTTATGCTCAAAGGCATTAAAGGTAGAGGTGTTCAAGAGATTGGAGAAGAGCATTGCTATTACTCTTTTCAAATTAGAGCGTGTCTTTAGTCCCTCCTTTTTTGACATTATGGTAGACTTAACTGTCCATTTAGCTACTGAAGCTAAACTTGCTGGACTAGTATAATATCATTGGATGTGCCCATTTGAAAGATAAAGATATTTTTATTTCTTTTGATTTTGATGAATGAAATTATTCTTTGGGATTATATTGCGTATGCTTCACAAATCTTGGCATGTGGTTAGGCTCATGCACACTTTAAAAGAATTTGTGTATAATAAAGCTCATCTGAAGGCTCAACCGCATAAGCATATATCGTGGATGAGTGTTTAACCGTTTGTGTTTACGTAAAGCAGAGATTATGTTTAATCGTCTTGAAAGGAATGAAGACAACATCAAGGACTATCAATTTTCATGAAGCCGAGAAAGTTGTTAGGTCACGCAAATATCAATGTCCTTTCCATGCTGACTGGAATTGTGGTCACCTTTATGTGCTAAGAAATTGCGAGGAAGTACAACTTTTTATTGAGTAAGCAATGTATCATACAAATAGATATTCTAACTTTTTCTGATATTTGTTTTTAAAAATATTAATTGTCTTTATGCATTTTAGGGAATATAATATATCGACGCATCCTATAGATGCAATTTTAACCAATGGTTTGAAGACCAGGTAAGTAAATATGATAACTGTACATCTAGCTTACATAACTAATTGACCTGGGTGTTAACCTTTGGTTTTGTTTTTTGTTAGATTACCCAATTGCGGAAACAGGGTGATGACAAAGCAAATTATGAATTATTGTTTTGGGCACAGTGTCCTATGAAGAGAATCCTTTGTTTTCATGGATATGTTATAAATGGATATCGATTTCATACAAAAGCACAAACAACAAATCTTAGTACCCAAAATTGTGGTGTTGTGGTGAAAGGTGATGTGCACAGTAGAGAAAAAAGACTACTTCAGTATCTTACAAGAGGTTGTTGAATTGAAGTATGATAGTAAGCATAGAGTTGTTCTATTCAAGTGTGGCTAGTTTGATATACACACTGACAACATCGGAATTAAAAGAGAAGAATACGGCATTACTTCAGTCAATGTGAAACATTTTTTGAAAATGGATGAGCCATTTGTTTTAGCTTCTTAAGTTGAGCAAGTATACCATGTGAGAGATCACGTGCATCAAAATTGGCGAGTGGTTATGAAAACAAATCCTTGTAATTTCTATGACATTCCTTCTGAAGATGAAGATAAAGAACCTGAATCAATTGTGGACGGTGCTGATGCAGTTGGAGAAGCATATATCTCACTAGCAAATAATGGTACAACTTCTTTGGTCAGGACTGATGTAAAACCAAATGTGGTAGATGCTACCATTGTGCACAAGTGCTGCAGCGGCATGACAAGAAGGGCAAAATGACAGTCGCTGATGGTAGGAGTGAATCTAAGTCAAGTGATGGAGATGACATGCTACTATTTACTGAGGAATCTAACAATGAGTTCAATTAAAGTTGTCAGGCACTGACACTAATATTATTATTGAACCTTTCTTTGGTAGCATCACATTTGTAAGCAAAGAGATGTCCAATAGCCATATGTATATTTGTTTTAGTAACATTTTTTAACTATATTATAAGTATGATACTTTTTTTCTTTCAGATTTTGCTAACACTAGTATTATTTTTATTGTTAGTATGGCCTAATTGTTATTTGTTTAAAAGCATTTTTTTATCCATCCATTTAGTTGTCAGGTATTTATCATTGCTTTACTAAGGTTAATTAAGTGCAGTTACAGTTTTATTGTTTGCTTTTTAGTTTTTTCTTACACTTGGCAATTGTATTGTAATTATAGGGCAACCATATATACCACTCTTGAGAACTTGCGAAATATGGCAAGACGTAAAAGGATCTCAAGTGCATTCAGTCGTGTTTCCCACAAGGACAATGTCAACGAATATGAAAGACAATAAAAGTTGAATATTCAGCAAAACAATTGAAAACTTCAGGAACTTGGAATACGAAGGACAATGTAACCAACAAGAAGAACCAATGGAAGTATCCAACTACGTGGTGAGCAAAATTGTGAGGAAGAGTCGTCCGACAGAAGATCAGGAGTGCATGCAGAATGTGATGATTTCCTTTTCACACTCAATGAACTAATGTGCGTAAAACTTCATTGGAAAGACAAGTTACTATGATAAGATCAGGTAATTCAATAGTGTGTGTAGCGGAGACAAATCATAGCTATCTATGCCATTTTCATGGTGTGTGTTCATTTTTCTATTCTCAATAAATTCTCTATATTAGGTGACATGAGCAGAATTGCAAGATCAACTTTTAGAAATGATAAACAAATGATGCTTTCTTCGGGTAAATTGTTAAATATAGATTAGATATGATATGTTTATGTGTTTATGTAATAAAATATTATTTAACCTCTTTAATTTTGTATGATAGGTGAAAAAGTGCATGATGAACTAAATGATTTCCGTGGCAATCAAGATAGTAATTTGCACACACCTATATTAGACAACCAAGGGCCACAGACAAGATCATCTTATTTACATAGGGAAAATGATCTGAACTACTCCTATGATAGAGGTTAAGAAGCAATCTCTCTTTGTTCCACACACACCTATAGATTCTTTAATCTCATTCATTTATGTAATCTTAGGGTTTGAATTACAAAGGTAGGTACATTTATGGATAGCATTACAAACCACAACACGGAGGATGACACCTAAATTAACTCATCCGGGCATAAAGGTTTGTCATGTTTTTATTTGCAACAATATATACGATCTTGTTTTCACTATATTTATGGTATTTTCATTACAGCTCCCTCACCTAGACATGGGAAAACAAAATGTCAAAAATGAAAAAGGAAAAGGGAGGTAGATCAAAGACAAGTGGATATTGAAATCCCACCTGAACTTATACATTTTGTCGGTCACAACATCACTCAATTCATTAGTGAGGCTAGCTACTTGATGAAACAATGCATGCCATTGGGTGTTGAGAAATGGGGTCATATACATGCAGATAAGAAAAGAAAATTCTTTATAAAGTTGATGGTTTTCACCCTAAGTCTAATTTTATCCGTCGTTAACCCCCTCTCCTTTTTTTTTGTTATTAACATTTTGTACTTTATATGTAGGATATGTTTAAATTGCCTAAAGGTTCTCATGTGGAAAGGGTAATCGAGCGTCATTGTAAGGTTTAGTACAGGAAATGCCGCTATGAGTTAAAGCAAAAAACATACAATGACTATGCTACTGCAGCTGATAGGGGTGCAAATCCACCCCAGGAAGTTGATCCCGAACAATGGAAATGGTTAGTCAATTATTGGGATAGTGAGAAGTTCAGGGTAAGTCGAAAGCTCAATTTTTATTTTACTATCTGAGCATATACCAACTATGAATGGATCATGTTTTATTATTATTATCTGAACATATACCAACTATAATTGTTTACTTACTATTTCTATTTCTGTTGGTAATCAATTGCCAGTACTTTCTACGAGATGGTAACTAATGTTTGCTGTTATTTGATGCTAGTACTATTGAATATTAATTATGCTTGTAACTTAACATGGTACTTTTCTTACTTGAATTCAGTTGCAGAAACCAATGGCTGTGTGCAGCGATTCAAATGCAAAATCTCAAATACAAATTGAAGAGGAAGAACCATATTATTTATAATTATGGAAGATTGAAAGAAAAACGAAAGACAGGACTGGGTCAGATGAGCTAGCAGAGAAAGTATACAAGAATCTTCAAGAATTACATCAAAAACAACTAGATGAGCTTGGAGTGGACAACCTCACTCCCCAAGAGGCCTTCAATCGTGTCCTAGAACATCGTAAAGGATCACATCACCAAAGGGGCATGGGTCAAGGGGTGTTACAATTTTATAGTTATCAACAGAAGGTCATACTTGAAATTGATATTCAAGAGAGGATTGACGCTGAAGTTAATAGGCGAGTTGCTCAAATTCACGAGTCTTATGAAGCTCGCCTTCGTGCTCTAGAGGAAAGACTAGGTCCTTCAAATGCACAGGTTAGTGTTAACATATTGTAGACATTCTTATTTTTTTGGAAAGCAATCATTGTAATTTAAATATAACTAATTTAGTTTATCACCTTCGCCTATAGGTGCAGTCAAATGAATTATCCCAGCATTTTCTTTTTCTTCCATGGAGCGTAGTCATGGTAGACAAATCTAGAGGTGTGTTAGAAATTTGAATTGGTGTGCAAGTGTGGTACCTTAATGTTGATCTGGATTAGCATTGTCCTGGTTTGGTTTGAGTTAAAATGGTGCACCCTTTGTGAGGGTTTTTTTGATTTGGTTTGGATTGAAATACTGCACCCTTTGTGAGAGATTGTGAGGGTATTTCTTTTCGTACATAGTTGTGGACATTTAGGATTGTAATTGTATGGGTGATCAATCTTGAAGAGCAATTTGGGATTTGTTGAGCCGTGTTGGCTAGGATCACTCTTGGTTATGTTATGATATATTTTGTTTTATGATTACTTGTTAGTTGTGGATACCTAGGATTGTTGCGGATATATAGGATTTTTTCTATATTTTACTTTGTTATGTTTTAGTGATTTTGTTGTGGTCTTGCAATTGGTTTATGTTGCATGGTGCCTTGGAAAATACTTGGGATGTTTTTGAGGATTTGTTTGAATTAGTTTGCGTTAAAACTTTGTGAAGCCATTCCTATTTAACTTCAATGGTGGATTCTTGTGGTTGGATCGCAAAAACGCAGAACACCCATCACCGTTTAGGTGCTCGGCATAGGTTGAACCACACGGTATAGGGTGCCCCTACATAGGCTGCACCTGCACTATATAGGTTGCTGCTCTGCATAGGCAGCAGCACCTGCACTGTACAGGTTGCTGCCCTGTACAAGCAGCAACACTTGCACTGTGCAGGCTGTACTTGCACTGTATAGGTTGCTGCCGTATACAGGCAACAGCGCCTGTACTGTTCAGGCAAGGGAACGAGTTCTCTGCAGTGGGCCACCTTCTGCTTGTAATAGTTAGAGATGCAATGGGCTATACTTCTGCTTGTAATAGTCTACATATGAACTATACTCTAGGGGACCAAGATAACCCTCCTTCCTAGGGAACGAGTTCTCTGCAGTCATATCATAACATAGGGAATCGATATAGAACCTCTTCCCAGAATGAGCAGTAGTCACAACTTTACCAACCAAATCTTCTCCACCAATACAGGTATCAGCCAACATCAATTTTGCTTTAGGCAATTCTATGTTAGCATCAGGGGTATCATCCCTGTTAGGAATCAGTCCAGTGGCTTTGACAACATCACACTGTGCAATTGCACCTCTGATACCATAAGTAGGATGAGACTTCTGTCCAAATGCCATACCATAATGAAGTTTACCAAACCCATACTCCCTTCTATCCCCACCAAGACTCCGCTCATTTGTTCCCCAAGTAGACATCAAGCGAGCCCTTTGTAGGGGATTCCATCCATTTTCATATTTGTTTGATAATCATATCAATGTACATTGCCATATTTTTTATATGCAAATATGAACCGGTGCTCAGGCTTATTTCTTTATTTACTTGGTCTTTCATACAGGCATCCCATTTAAAGAATGATGTTGGACAAGCATACATGGTGAAGAAGACAAGATGTTGATCATGAAGCCTTCGTTTAATTATTCTCTTCGCTTTCTTAATTAGTTAGCAGAATCTACGTTTCTCGAATTTCAATACGCATGGAATTGTTCAGTTTTTCATTCATTACAAATTCTAAACAAAGTACATTTATGAACAAAAATACTATGTGATTCCACTTCTGATATATGAAATGAATTCTCATTCTCCAATTTTGTCTTCGGCTTCCTTTGTTTATTTTTATTTATTAAGCATATTTATCTACAATTTTTAACTTTAACATCAATTGCAAAAGTTAATTGTATCATAACATCACCAATTGCAAAAAAGTATTTATATCATAACATATATCTATAAAATTTGAAACGAAATTCGAATGCACAAAAGTGTACAATAGAACAATTATACATTTGTAGTGGCATATAAGATTTGCCACTAAATGTATTCAAATTGGACGCCAAAAGGTAAATTTGTAGCTAACCATATTGCCACAAATATCATATTTTTGTGGCAAATATATTTTTGTAGCAATGTTTGATTTGCTACAAAGGATGAGCTATTGTAGCAATTTGGTAATTGTGGCATGTTAAATTATGCCATAAAAGCTTTATATTTACTAGCAAATGACAGTTTGCTAAAATAGCCTTTTGTAATGCAGTATTTGTGGCAATTTTGTAGTATATTTTCAAATTGCCACAAAAGGTTATTGTAGCAATATTTGAGCATATTGTGGCAAAACCAAATGCTACAAAAACTAGATTTTCTTGTAGTCTTATCTTGATGGGATCTTGACAAGTACGGGGTTAGTTTGCCCCTAAGTCATTCACGCACCAAAATTGTTGGCTAAGTCCCTTTATCATGACGGGGTCACACGGGACATAATCAATGTGGGATCCTTGAATGGAAAATGGGTGGCCCCTGTGTGTCTCGGGATAGGAACACGACTAACGGTGTTGTGCAATGACACTGAGCACGGTGGTGGTACAAAGCACGCTAGATGCACTATTAGGTCGGCCAAGGCATTGCTCAAAAAAACGAGGGTGCTGACCCTTTGTCAATGTCCACGGTTGGTTGGACATAGCTCTCAGATGGCTTCGTCAGCTTAAGGGTGGTTTCAGAGGTTATGGCATGGCAAGTTGTGGCTAAGACCTAAAGTAGGCTTAGTTTAGCTTAGTTAGGAGGTAGACTTAGCTAAGTGAGCTAGGTGGACTTAGCTACATGTGGGCACTTAGCTGAGGTAGCTGACACTGAACTAGCTAGGCAGCTTACGATGACCTCCCAGTTACGCAACCAAGCGCCAGCAACAGCTGGGCATGATGCTTTATGCGAGGAGGCGCTAGCAACTTGAGGCATGACTTCACTGAATTGGTGCCAGCATTGGACAGGTGTTATCTAGGGGGCGCACCTGTCCGGGACACGTGCCTTATCCAGCGGGTGCTTTTGTTCCCAAGCATCTTCCCTTGGGCAGTCGCCTTGCCCAATAGGCTTGCCAGTTCGCTGATAGCCCCTTTTGAACAGACGCTTGTCCAAGGGGCATGTCTCCTCGCTTGTGGCAAGTATCTTAGGCGGTTTCCTTGTCAAAAGGCATGCCTACTCAGTGGAGGCATTTTTAAGGGGACAAGACATGACTTTTCAATTAGACAATGTATATGGACACCCAAATGGATCCAATGCCTAGCAGTAGACATGATGTTTGCCAAAGAGGTGCGACTTTGCCTAGGCAAGGGGGCTGTTCCTGCCCATTGTCTATAGATACCCCATGCCTACTAAGGTATTGGGGGATGCTAGGAAAATCCGTGTAATCCTATGAATTGTGGGATACACTTAGTCAAAGTGTCTTGTACCCTAAAGTCCTGTAACCAAAAATAGGAGTGTTACCTCATTGATCTTGTCTTGATGTCCCTACGTGAGCTATTTAATATTTTGGTAATCTATACTAGGCATTGTGTAGGCTAAGTTAAGTCATAGACTTAACAGATGCTAGGTGAAAACCTAAGGCAAAAGAAAGCAAAAAATTTATGCCATAATAGTTATATGAGAGCTAGGCTCAACATTTTCAATTTAAATGGCACAAAAGACGTCCAAGACATCGAGCTAACCCTTTGATATTGAAGAACTTTTGGGAGAAACCAATGGACTTTAAGTGGCACAAGCATGCACGATTCATGGTGGATTGGCCATGCTTGCGGGCCAAGTACAAGAGATGAACAAGAAGGTGGTGACTTGTTTGAGAAAGACAAAGGCGTGTCAAGGTTGGATAGTGAAATTAAGAATCTCCTAACAAGAGAACCCTTAAGGAGGAACTCAAAGCTTTGCAAGAAAAGGTAGAGAATCATTCAGGTGGATATCGAGTACAGTTCAAGATTCCCGATCCTAAACCATTTGATGGCTCAACGGATGCTAAGGCTCTTGAAAATTTCATTTGGGATCTTGAGTGGTGTTTTGCAAGAGAGTCGTGTCAGTGAGAGAGACAACTTGGTTGTTGCCACCATGTTCCTTAGCAGAGACGCTAAAATGTGGTAGAGGACGCACTTTGAAGATGACAAGGAATCGGTCGGAATGTGATCAATACATGGGAGGAGATGAAGAAGGAAATGAGGAATTAGTTCCTCCACTATCATGCCTCCTGGATTACTCGAGATAAGTTGAAGGATCTGAAGCAAACCAGGGCAGTTCGCAATTATGTGAAGGCTTTCTCTTCACTTTTGCTGGATATCAAAGGTATGTCTTATGAAGAAAAACTTTTTAATTTCATTAGTGGTCTGAAGCCTTAGGCGCAAAATGAGTTGCGTAGGCAGAAAGTTTTAGACTTACCCTCGGCCATTGCTACAACTGAATGTCTCATGGACTTTAAACTCCCATAAGAGAAGGCCAAGAATAAGGGGGACAAAGGTAAGAAGCCTAGTCTAGAGAAAAAATAAAAAGTCGGGAAAAAGAAAGTGGGATAATTTTGATGCTAAGAAGGACAAGGGTAAAAGGAAGTTAGAGAACGCTCCAATAAAAAACGATTGTTTTATTTGTCGTGGTCCTCATTTGGCTATCCTAAGAGACATGAAGTTGCTTCTATGCTGGTGCAAGGCAATGATACTAAACCTCAACAGGATATCTTCCCGGTGAGCGTTAATTCTTTACTAAGACTTAATGCCATGGTGGATGAGGCGGAGAAAGTAAGGTTTTGCAAAGGTTTAATGTATGTCTGGTATAGCAACATTGGCAATGTTATGTTGGCTTTGGCGGACTCTAGAGCCACTCACAGCTTCATTCAAGTAGAGACAGCTAAGAGATTAGACTTGCACTAGTCTCCTTCCAACTCTATGTTGAAGACTCTGAACTCGGAAACATCGCGTTGACATGGCTTAGTTAAAGATGCCACCTCATGATCAACTGTTGGATAGGAAGCATGGACTTCTTTGCTATTACTTTGGATGACTTTGAAGTCTTCCTTAGAAATGAGTTTCTGATAAAGGCTAAGGTGTCGATGATGCCTCACCTTGGTGGGATTCTGATCAGGGATCAGCAATCCCCATGCTTTGTAAAGGTCATTCCCTTGGACAAGCAGAAAGACAACTCCTTTTTATTGGCCATACAAGTGAACAAAGGTGCTTGGAGAGGGAAGCCAACCTTTGTCATGGTTTTGATGCAGACTAACCTGGACAAACTACAGATGTGCCGACTGTGGTGGCTACGGTACTTGAGGAGTTGCAAGACATGATGCCTTCAGAATTGCCCAACGGTTACCACCATGATACATTGTGGATCATAAGATTGATTTGGAGCCTGGCGCTAGGCCTCTGGCCCAGGCCCCTTGCAAGATGTCACACCGCCAAAATTGCGGAGTTAGGGAAGCAACTTAATGAGTTGTTAGAGGCAAGCTTCATCCAACCCTCCAAGGCCCTGTATAGTGCACCAACCTTGCTCCAAATGAAGTAGATGATTCCCTTCGCAAGTTTATCAATTACCACGCCCTGAATAAGGTAACTATAAAAAACGAGCACCCCATCCCGAGGACTTACAATTTGTTGATCGTCTGTCTAAGGCTTCCTTCTTCACTAAATTGGACTTGCGTTTGGGGCATTGGCAACTTAGGATTGTTGAGGGTAATAAGCCCAAAACTACCTGTCTGACTAGATATGGTTCCTGTGAATTCCTTGTAATGGCATTTGGAGTAACCAACACCTCGATCACTTTTTGTAATCTAACGAATGATGTTCTTTATGAGTGTTTCGATGACTTCAGTGTAGTTTAGCTTGATGATATTCTAGTTCATTTCCAAGCTCGTTAGGATCATCTTAACTAGCTAAGGAAAGTATTTCACAGACTGAAAAAACATGAGTTGTGTGTAAAGAAGAAAAAGTGCGAGTTTACATAAACCAAGAATATGTTTCTCATACACAAGATTAGCAAAAGCCTTGCGAGAATGGACGATAAAATGTGAAGGCAATCTTGGATTAGTCTCTACCAAAATAAGTTTCTAAATTAAGATATTTCCTTGGATTAGGAGCATTACTGGAAGTTCATGTAAGGGTACTCTATGATGGCGCCTCCCATGACTGACTTTTGTAAAAAGGATCAAAAGTGCCCATGGGATGTCCATTGTTAGGATGAATTTGAGAAACTTAAGGCTACCGTGGCCTCGAAATGAGTCTTACGATTGCCAAAATTTGTTAAGCCCTTCGAAGTGCATTCTAATAAAGCCATCGGTGGGGTGCTGGTTAAGGAAACCTCTTTGGCTAGAATTATAGTATTCTACCTCTGAAAAGGAAATTTTAGGAGTGGTTCGTTGCCTACGAGCTTAAAGACATTACTTATTGGGCATTAAGTTCATGGTGAAGATGGACAGTCTGCCTAAAATGAATTTTCAGACCCAAAAGAAGTTGTCTCCTAAGCCGGCTCGTTGGCGAGAGCATAAAAAGACATAACTTGGTCCTGGGTGTCATCGGTAGGAAGATGATAAATTCAATGGTTGTTAAGTTGGCTTCATTGTCGAGAGTTGAGAATAACTTCACAACAAAGGCGCTAGAGAAGTTCAAGGACGATGCAGTGTACCAGCAGTTGTAACAACAAATGCTTAATGGTACCATGTGGCAGTGTTGGCTGGAGAAAACAGACTTGTTTTTTGCACAAGGCATGAGGCTCTGCTTACCCGCTCGACAACTGCGGCATCAATTTCTACAAGAAGTTCACAATGCCAAGTAGGCTGGACATCCAGGAACGGAAATAACCTTAACTTTGTTGGCTAAGAGTTACCATTAGCCAAAGATGGAACAAGAAGTTAAGGCCTATGTGAAGTCATGCATGGTTTGTCAACTTGATAAGATTGAGAGGAAGAAGGATGTAGGACTCCTATATCCTCCACTGACCCAAGACATGCCTTGGTAATCAGTCTCGATGAACTTTGTTTCAGGATTACCAACTACAAAGGGATGTAAGTCAATCAGGTTGGTAGTTGATCGTTTCCCTAAGTATGCCGTGTTGGTGCTTGCCCAAAGACATTGTAAGTGATTATGATACTTACTGTGCATGTTGGTTTTGGACAGTACTTCTTAACTTAATGCGATCCGAGTTCAAGTTCTCTACTGCTGATCATCCTAAAACCGAAGGCAAGAGGGAGAGGATTAAGTCTCTATTTGAGGATTATTTGTGTCACTATGTAAAGGCTTCTCAAAAGAATTGGTATGAACTCCTGGATATCACCCAATTCTACTGTAAGTTATGAAAGAAAAGCACCACTAGTTATAGCCCTTTTAAGTTGGCCAAGGGTTGGGAACCACTGACTCCACATGAAGTTGCTAAACAGAGCAAGGGAGGTGATTGCTCGCATGCACACCATTTTTTTCTTGAATAGGCACGAGATAATGGAGGAACCAAGGGACAATTTGGAAATGGTTGCTCGCCATATGAAGAAGTATGTAAATGCTAAGTGGAGGCCTATTAAGTTTGTTTTTGGGGATCAAGTTCTCTTGAAACTTACTCCCAAAATATGGAAGAAGATCAACAGCTAGACCGTGCAGCGACCTTTGATCTCAAAATATGATTGACCATTCAGGATTCTCCAAAGGATAGGTCGAATGGCCTTTACCCTTGAGTTGCTAAAAAGGTTAAAAGTGCATCCCACATTTCATATGAGTTTTCTTAAGCCCTACTTCCCTCATATAGAAGGAATTCATCCGCCTATGCGAAGGAATCCTCGGATGATTTGTAAGTAGTTTGAAAAGGATGTGGAAAGGATCCTTGATGGGAGGCTAAAAGGATAAAGTAAGAAGCACTAATGGGTTGAATACGTAGTCCAATGGAAGGGACAATCAGAGGCTGAAGCTACATGGGAAAAGGATATCAGCCTATGGCAATTTCAAGTGCATATTTGAGGCTACTTAACGAGGGTATCAAGTTCTTCTGGTTAAGGTGGTTTATAAGCCCCTTCGCTACTTGATTGTGGCTTCACATGCCACTTATCTTGTCTTAATTGGGCGTCGACAACTATAGGGTTGGTTTGCCCCTAAATCATTCATGCACCCAAATTATTGGCTAGGTCGCTTGGTCATGACAGGGTCACAAGGGGCATAATTAAGGTGGAATCCTTGAATGGACAATGGATGACCCCCGTGTGCCTCGAGACGTGAACATGACTAACGATATTATGCGACGACACCTAGCCCCATGGTGGTGCAAAGCATGCTAGATGCACTTTTGGATCCAGCAAGGCATGCGCTTTGCATGGCCAAATCGGTTGCGTAGAAAGACAAGGCTTAGTCTAGTTTAACTAAGTGAGAAGACTTAGTTAAGCAAACTGGGTAGGCTGAGCTAGGTGTTGGCCTTGGTTGAGATAGTTGATAGTGAGTTATTTGGGCAGCTTATGATGAGCTCCCAGCTAGGCAGCCAAGTGCCAGTTGCAGTTAGGTGTGCTGCTTCATGCGAACCGGCACCTGCGGCTAGAAGCACTACTTCGTTGAGCTAGCCCCAGCACTGGACGCGTTGCTTTGTAGGATAGGCAGAAGTACTGGATAGGTGCCAGTGCTAAACAAACATTGTCAGTGGATGCGCCTGTTCACTAGCTACTTATCCTAGATAAGCGCTTTGTCCAACAAGCATGCCTGTTCCCAGGCAACCAGTCCACGGAGGCACCTTATATAGCAGAAGTGCCAATTCATAGATAGCGCCTCAAGGATAAGTGCTTGTCCAAGGGGTATTTCTCCTTATGGGTGGCGGTTATTTGGGCAAGTTGTCTTGTCAAAAGGCACGCCCGCTCACTGGAGGCATTTTTAAGGGGACAAGACACGACTCTTTAATTTTCATGCATGGACACCCAAAATGGACCCAATGCCTGGTAATAGACAAGATGCTTGGCGAAGAGACCTCACACCTCCCAAGGGCTATCCCTGCCCTGTTGCCCATTATCTATAGATACCTTATGCCTCCTAAGGGCGAGGGGGATGCTAGGAAATGCGGTGTAATCCCATGAAAATTGGGAAACATCGAGTTAAAGTGTCTTGTACCCTAAACTCACATAATCTAAAAAAGGAGTGTTGCATCACTGATCTTGTCTTGATATCTTTACTCGTGCTATTTAACATTCTTGTAACCTCTATTAGGGCATTATGTAGGGTAATTTAAGCCGTAGACTTAACCACCCCATGATGAAAAACTAAGGCAAAAGAAAGCCAACAATTAGTATCAGAGTGAGGTTGGCTCAACGTTTTCGATTTTAATGGAACAAAAGGCGCGTAAGACATTAACTCGACTATCAAAAATGAAGAAGTTTTAGGAGTGACCAATGGCCTGAATGTGGCAAAAGGATCCATGATTCTTGGCGGATTGGCCGCGCTTGTGGCCAAATCTTAGAGATGAACAAGATGTTGTGACTTTGCTAAAGAAAGACAAAGACACTTTAAGGTCGAACAGTGAATTGAGGATTCCCCCTATGTGAGAACCCTTTAGGCAGAACTCAAAGCTTTGCTTAAAAAAGTTGAGAATCGATTAGGTGAGAATCAAGTAAAGTTCAAAATTCCCTACCCTAAACCATTTCATGGCTTAAGAGGTGTTAAGGCCTTTGAGAATTTCATTTGACATCTTGACTAGTATTTCTATGCGACCCATATCGGTGAGAGAAAGAAGTTGGTTGTTGCCACCATGTTCCTTAGTGGTGGCTAAAATGTGGTCGAGGACCCACTCCAAACTGACAAGGAATTGGGCTAGACTACGATCACTACATGGGAGGAGATGAAGAAGGAAATCACCCATTAGTTGCTTCCCCATCATGCCTCATGGATTTCTCAAGATAAGTTGAAGGATCTAAAGAAAACTGGGACAATTCATGACTATGTTGAGACTTGCTATTCACTTTTGCTAGATATCAATGATATGTTTAACCAAGATAAACATTTTAGTTTCATTTGTTGTCTAAAGCCTTGGGCACTAAATGAGTCACGTAGGTAGAAAATGTTAGACTTACTCTCAACCATTGCAGTGGCTAAAATCTCTTGTGGACTTCAAACCCCTTGTGGACTTCAAACCCCCACAACTGAAGACCAAGAATAAGGGGGACAAAGGCAAGAAGCCTAGTCTTGGGGAAAATTAAAGTTGGGAAAAAGGAAGTGGGATAATTTCGATTCTAAGGACACAGTTAACGTGAAGTCAGAGAACTATCCCAATAAAAACCAAGCCAGAATGGCGGTTGTTTTATTTGTCGCAATCATCACTTGGCTCGGAACTGTCCTAAGAGATATCAAGTTTCCCTCATGCTGGACCAAGGAACAATGCTAAGCCTTGCCAAGATATCATCTAGGTAAGGGTCATTCCCTTACAAAGACTCAATGCCATGGTTGGATGAGGCCGAGAAAGTTGGATTTTGCAAAGGTTTGATGTATGTCCGATGGCTTTGGCAAACCACTCGAGTAGAGATGGCTAAGAGATTAGGCTTGTGCCTGTCTCCTTATGACTCTGTGCTAGGCATCTGGTTCACATGGTTTGGTTAAAGATGCTACCCCAAGGATTGACAGTTGGATGGGAAGCATGGACTTCCATGTTGTTACTTTGGATGACTTTGAAGCCATCCTTGGCAATGAGCTCCTGAGAAACGCCAAGCTGTCGATGATGCCTCACCTTGTTACGATTCTGATTGGGGATGAACAATCCTTAGGCTTTGTGAAGGCCATTCCCTTGGACAAGGAGAAAAAGGGCTCCTCCTTATCGGCGATGCAACTGGAGACCAAGCCCAGACAGACTATAGATGTGCCGAATGTGGTGGTGACAGAACTTGAGGAGTTCCTAGACATGATGCCACCAGAATTACCCAAGCGGTAAACACCACAGCGAGCTATAGATCATGCAATTGAGTTGGAGTGTGGTGCTAAGCCTCCTGCCCAGGCCCCTTACAAGATGTTGCCCACTAAACTTGTAGAGTTATGGAAGTAACTTAATGAGTTGTTGGAGGCATGCATCATCCAACCCTCAAAAGGCATGCATCATCTAACACTCAAAGGCCCTATACGGTGCATCAGTCTTGTTCCAAAAGAAAGCAGATGGTTCCCTTCGCATGTGTATTTACTACTATGCCCTAAATATGGTAACCATCAAAAACAAGTATCCCATCCCAAGGATTGATGATTTGTTTGATCGTCTGCCTAAGACCTCTTTCTTCACTGAATTGCACTTGCTTCGAGAGTATTAGTAAAGTAGGATTGCTAAGGGGGATTAGCTCCAACTATATGCGCAACTAGATGCGGTTCCTATGAATTTCTTGTAATGCCGAATGGGCTAAACCAACAGCCCGACCACCTTTTATAATCAAATGGATGATGTTCTTTATAAGTACCTTTCGACTTCTGTGTAGTTTATCTTGATGATATTGTGATTTTTTTTTTCTCAAACACTTGAGGATCATGATAACCACCTAAGGAAATTATTTAAGATACTGAAAGAACATGAGTTATGTGTAAAGAAGGAAAATTACGAGTCTGCAAAAATTGAGATTATGTTACTCAGGCAAAATACCAACAAAGGCCTTCTAAGAAAGGAAGATACAAAAGGTGAAGGCAATCTTGGATTGTCCTTTAGCAAAATCAATTTCAGAATTAAGATCTTTCCTTCGGCTAGCTAACTACTACAGGAAGTTCATCTAAGCCTACTTAAGAAGGTGACCCCTTTGATTGATCTTCTGAAAAAGGATCAAAAATAGACATAGAATGCCATTGTCAAGAAGCATTTGAGAAACTAAAGGCTGCGGTGGCCTTAGAACCACCCTTGCAGTTGCCAAAATTTGATAAGCCCTTTAAAGTGTATACGGATACATCTGATATAGCCATCAGTGGGGTGTTGGTCCCAAAGGGCACTCTATAGCGTTCGAAGGAAGGAAATCTCATGGGGTAGAATTGAAGTATTCTACCCATGAAAAGGAAATGTTGGTTGTGGTTCATTGTCTATGAGTGTAAAGACATTACTTGCTGGGCATTAAGTTCGTGGTGAAGATGGATAGTGCACCTAACACCTATGTTCAATCTCTGAAGAAGTTATGTCCTAAGCAGGCTCCTTGGCAAGAGTTTCTCCAGGAATATGACTTCGTGTGGGAGCATAAACTTGAAAGAGGTAACTTGGTCTCGGATGCCATTGGTAGAGATATGATAAATTCATTGGATGTTATGGTGTCTTTATTATCGAGAGTTGAGGCTAACTTCACAGTAAGGGTGCTGGAGCAATCCAAGGATGATGAAGTGTACCAGCGATTGCGGCAACAAGTGCTTAATGGTACCGTGCGACGACATTGGCTAGAGAATGACTTGCTTGTTTGCGTAAGGGATGAGACTCTATGTGCTTGCTGGACAAGTGCGGCATCAACTTCTAGGATAAGTTTACAATGCCAAGTGGGTTAGATATCTAGGAACAGAAATGACCTTAGCTTTGTTGGCTAAAAGTTACGACTAGCCAAAGATAGAACAGGAAGTCGAGGCCTATCTGAAGTCATGTATGGTTTGTCATTTTGACAAGATCGAAAGGAAGAAGGAGGCGGGACTCCTATAACATCTACCGACCTAGACAAGCCTTGGCAATCAGCCTCGACAAACTTTATTTTAGTTCCCAAATGTAAGTAGATGTAAGTCAATCATGGTGATGGTTGATCATTTCTCCAATTATGTAGTGTTTATGGCTGCACCAGGTACTTGTCCTACCGAAGAAGTGGCGAAGTTGTTTCACAATCACGTAGCCAAGTACTTCAGCTTGCTCGAAGACATTGTTAGTGATCATGACACTCGCTTCATAAGTCGATTTTGGATAGTACTTCTCAACTTAATGGGATTCGAGTTAAAGTTCTCTATGGCTAATCATCCTAAAACCGACAGCCAGAGAGAGAGAGGATTAAGTCTCTACTTAAGGAGTATTTGTGCCATTATGTGAAGGCTTCTCAAAAGAATTTGTATGAACTCCTGGATATCACTTAATTCTACTATAATTTGCAGAAGTGCAGTGCCACTAGTTATAGTCCTTTTGAGTTGGCCAAGGGTTGGCAACTGCTAACTCAACATGAAGTTGCTAAACAGAACAAGGATGGTGTTTGCTCAGGTGCATACCTCTTTGGTTTGAATAGGCAAAAGATGATGGAGGAAGCAAAGGACAGTTTGGAAAAAGTTGCTCACCATATGAAGAAGTATGGGGATGCCAAGAGGAGGCATCTTGAGTTTGATGTTCAGAATCAAGTTCTCTTGAAATTTACTCCCTAAATTTGGAAGAAGATCACTAGCTCAACCGTGCAGCGGTCCCTGATCTCGAAATATAATGGACCGTTCAAGATTCTCCAACATATAGGTCAGGTGGCCTATGGCCTTGAGTTTGCTAAAAAGGTTAAAAGGGCATCCCACTTTTCATGTGAGTTTTCTTAAGCCCCATTTCCCACACATGGAAAGAATTCATCCACCTATACGACGGAATTATCTCACAATTCGTAAGTATTTCGACAAGGATGCAGAGAGGATCCTTGATAGGAGCTTGAAAGGATCAAGTAAAAAGACCCGACGGGTTGAATACTTAGCCCAATGAAATGGACAATCAAAGGCAGAGACTACATAGGAACGGAATGTGAACCAATGAAAATTGGAGGAGTATATTCCGGACTACTTGACGAGGGTGTCATGTTTTTCCAGTGGGGGTGGTTTGTAAGCCCCTTCGCTACTTGATCATGGCTTGGAATGCCACTTAGCTTGTTTTGCAGGACTATGAAAAGTACGGGGTTGGTTGCCCCTAAGTCATTGATGCACCAAAATTGTTAGCCAAGTCCTTCGGTAGTGATGAGATTAAAGAGACAGCCACTCAGTCGTGACGGTGTCACCCGGGACATAATCAAGGTGGGACCCTTAAATAGACAACGAGTGGCCCTAGTGTGTCCCGGGGCATGAACATGATTGACGGTGTTATGCAATATCACTGTGGTGGTGCAAAGCATGGTAGATGCGCTCGTGTGTTGGCCAAGGCATGTGCATGGCATGACCGAGTTAGTTGCTCGGAAAGACAAGGGTAGTGACCCTTTGTCAATGGCCACAGGGGGTCAGACATAGCTCTCGGATGATTTTGTGAGCTTAAGGATGTTTTCGGAAGCTATGGCATGGAAAGTTGTAGTTGAAGCCCAAGGTAGCCTTAGTCTAGCTCAACCAAGTGAGTAGACTTAGCTAAGCAAGATAGAAGAGCTCAACTAAGAGAAGACACTTAACTGAGGTAGCTGACAATGAGCTAGCTAGGCAACCTATGGTGAGCTCCAAGCTGGGCAACCAAGCGCTAACGACAGTTGGGTGCGCTACTTCATGCGAATAGGCGTCGGTGGCTGCACGCCTTTCTTTGTTGGGTAGGCACTAGCGCTGGATAGGCATTGCCCAGGGGATGTGGCTGCCTCCCCTGTTCTCTAGCCACCTGTCCTAGATAAGCACCTTGTCCAGCAGGGGCGCCTATTTCCAGGCAGCTTATCTTGGACAGACGCCTTGTCCAACAGGCGTGCTAGTTCGCTGGCAGTCCCTCTTCGACATGCAGTTGTCCAAGGGGCATGTCTCCTCGCTGGTGGCTGTTATCTTGGGCAGTTGCCTGGTCAAAAGGCATGCCTACTCACTAGAGGCATTTTTAAAGGGACAAGACACGAATCTCCAATTAGGCAACGTACGTGGACACCCCGAGTAGACACAATGCTTGACAACGGATGCAATGTTGACAAAGAGGCACAACTTTGCCCAGGCAATGAGGGTTGTCCCTGCCCATTGTCTATGGATACCCCATGCCTCCTAAGGGTTGGGAGCATGCTGGGAAATGTCGTGTAACCCCATAAATTGTAGGAAATACTGACTCAAAGTCTATACCCTAAAGTCCAGTAATCAAAAAAAGGAGTGTTGCCGCATTGATCTCGGCTTGGTATCTTTTGTGTGTGCTATTTAATATTCTTTTTAATGTAGACTAGCGCATTGTGTAGGCCAAGTCATGATGGGCTTTTAAGACCAACCTTGCTACAAGCATATCTAGGTTATGCTCAACTTGTAGATAACCCTATGAGATCTGCCAAGCTTCCCTCCTCCCAAGGCTCCTATTTGTATCTCTCATATTGCCTCCTTTCAGCCCTACCAAGAGGCCGCCATCAACATAATGAAATCGGCCAGTCCCTGAACCTGCCCTACCCTCAACGCTCCCAATCTGCGGATCTATTACTCCAAAGGCGATGAGCAACCAGTGGAGCAGATTATAAGAGAGATTGTGGCCTTCTACTAGGACATTGATCTCAAAGTGGGACAACTGGACAAATACAACAGTTTTCAGGCATTTATTGCATCTTCAGCCCTGAATTTGAGTACAAATCCTGAAATTTTCAAAAACCGAGCATCGTTTTTCAGTTTGCTTCTAAAGCATAAAATGCCAAATCATGTGTTCAACTTTGGTTTCCGATTGATAGAAATACCTGCTAGTCTTGGGTTATATATAGGCAGCAAATAGCAGGATCATATACGCGAGTCAATCATGCCTATCCAAGAATATAATACAATGCTCTTTATCATTTATCAACTTTCCGAAAAGCAAAATACTACACCAGTGGGAGAGAGATGCTTTTTAAAAAATAAAATGTCCTTTCTAAGTCAGCTTAAAAACTCATGTACGACAATCTCGAAGTTGACAGTATAACACCAAAATTCAAGCTGGATGACCTCTTTGGGTATTACGGCTCCCAGCATACAACAATTGACCATGCCACAAGAAATGAAGAGAATGAATGGGCAGGCACAATACGATGAAGGAATGGGGCTTTGCAGCTTCAACCTGTTGAACTACAAATATGCAGAACCTATGATCGGGCCCAACATCCATGGCAGGGATTTCATAACTGAACGCAGCTTCAGCTGAGCTTCCGCAATTTCTTATATTCGTCAAAAGTCACAAGTGATTCCTTAATCTTGGGCCAATCTGTTGGTTTTGGCATAACAATTGCAATGTAACCCTCTCTATCAGCCTGAAATATAAGAGAAATGGAACATAGATCATTACAACCTCAACAGAGTGCCAATTCTACCCTATCATGCCTCGTGTTTCCTACTCAAAGTCAAAGTACAAGAGTGTGTGAAGCGAACAAAAAATGATGACGACTGAGAAACAGCACAGCGTTTTGCCATTTTTGGGCATTGTAACCGTATATGCACTACTGTTTCCGCATTCCTCTCTCTATGAGCAGTAAGTTATACAGATGGAAATACTACAAATAAGTGGTCAGCTTGCCAACCACCCAAAGTGTAGTCTCATGGTACTTGCCTGGCCTACCCTCCCATGAAGCTTGGGGTTCAAACAGCACTAGTAGCACTCAAGAGTGAACTGCTTTCTTCCTTCTCCCCTTTTCCATACCCAGTCCTATCTAACAGGAATTCCCTTGTGAGTCCTGATGGCCCTTAAATAGCTATTTTACCACAGGGGAGAGAGAAAACAGAGTTGCTACAGCAGTATAGCATCTGTATATACACTTTCAACTGACAAGCTATGTACAACTTCTATGGCATGGTCCTTAGTTACGTACAACCAAGTCTCAAGTTGCACTGAGGTAGGCAAACCAGTCCAACAAAATATGCATATATTACATTGCATCAGCTCAGAGTATATATGGCTAGAAATGAGGGTGGGTAATTACAAATACCCCATTGATGTTCATCATGATTACAAATCAACTATCACCTGTTTTGCAATCCTGAAGTTTCAATGTGGCAAATAAATCGGAGAAAACTTACAGGAAATTGCAAAAGACAACAGTATATTTATTAATTGATATCTGATTACAGGAATTAACAGCTAAGATGAACCTTTGGGGGTGCATGCAATTACATGGACTATAGTGGGATTTACACACGACATTATACATCGGATACAGTTATAGATTACCAGAATCAACAGTGGGGAGGGGGTATACTCACTGCAAAACATTGTGAGTTAATTTTTGTAAGTACAATGAACCACATGGGGGTATACATAATTAGTTAATTACCCCCTTAGAGAAAGCCTCATCCAGTTGCATCAAAATGTTGCTGGATTATTTATCTGTAACCAGTTCCACAGTGTTGCAACTACTAATAATAAAATATGGCCTCAAAGTATTGCTGGAGTGGTTAAAGATTGTGTGTTGTGAACAAGAAGATGCAAGCATCAGCAGCAATAATGGGATAATTATAGAAGCTAGCATTCCAATAGGTTGTTCAGTGAAGATTAGCACCATTCGCAAAGCTGTGAGGCAGGGATACAGATACAATACAAAACAGACATGGGACACGTTAATTTTCAAAAAATTAGGACAGACATAGTATGGATAGGGCAATTTAAAATAACCAAAAAAAACATTTAAAACTATCAATTTTATTGAGTAATTTTTCTCTTTTTCAAAATGTAAAAAGAGCAAAATACATTTTTGAAAGTTGAATGGTAAACCTATGAACTACTCATATTTTTGAAACTGAAAAATACAATCCTTAATATAAGATTTCACTAATAATTAGGTGTTCAAAATGAAATTGAAAAAAATGATTTTGGAATTATGTTAACAGTTCAATTTGGTGTTCATAGACATAATAAAACAAAAGAATAACTTACAGCTTCGTTGACTTGTGTTTGACACGGATAACTCTATGCATCTAACAAAGTGTGCCCAATACATTTTTTAATTTTTAAGCTTTTTTCAATTTTTGCTGCATCAGATAAGTGTCCAAGGAGTGTTAGCGTCGCACCAACGTCCGACAAGTGTCACACCATAGACAACACCCATGAAAAGTGTCCGACAAGTGTCCGTGCTTCATGGTTGCAAAGGGAAGATAGCTCTTTTGACATCATTCAGATCACCAACAGTAAAATTAATTTCCTCAGAACTGCCTTCCCATTATGTTGACAGAATAACAGTAAAATACGGTTGCACACAAGTTGGCTACCTTGCTAGGGTCCTCAATAAGGAAAGGATTTAGCTCAAGGCCCTGGAATAATTCTACTGACCAATACAGGTTAGGTTCCACATCAAGAAAAAGAAGAGGCAAGAACAAAAGGCTGAGTCTCAACATGGGCTAAGAAAATGATGCTTTGGGTTAAAGCTAGTCATTGTCAATATTTCCCAAAAACTATGCCTACACATATTCCTCCTTGTGCCCATCACTCCAGTAAAACCAGAACCTTCTAGCAACGTTTTAGAATTGGTTAACAAGAATTCATATGACTCCCCCAGCCGATACAGGAAAAGTCATTGAAATGGCAAATTGCAGTTGTCATTCGTCAATTATGCTCGAAAGGTACTAAATATCAAAATCACATGACAATGATAACAGACGAAGAAATAGAAACACAGAGCGAACTCCACCATATATGATTCTGAAACTGAAATAAACAAATGTAAAAGCTTACTGCAGAAAAGATTAAATTATTCTTACTGATGTATTAAGCAGTCCTGCATTCTGGATTAGTCTATTGTTGACTTCAAGCAATGAACCTTTAACACAGCACCTGTTAATGCGACTCTTTCCTCAATATCAAGCAGCAAAATAAGGATGGATGAGAGGAAATCAGAGCCTATAAAATAAGAAGCTTACCTTATGGTATAGGTAGCTTCACCACTAGCAGCATTGCATAAAATACTATTTGGTTGAAAGTGTTGCGCATTCTGCAAAAGCATTTCTTGGCTCAGAACCAAATGTCATAAAGAAGCAAGCATAACACAACAAGTGAACTATGAATCATATATTCTTATTTTCGCCTTAGTTCCCTCACCCCTGATTAAGATACCTCTATGCCCCTTCTATTGTTAATAAGGGAGCAGAAAAGCCAGAAATACATGAATGCTTATGAACCATATTTATCTGTTTCTAACCTGTTTTGATCGACCACATCTCCTAGAACTGCAAGCACATTTTGTCTGCAGCACCAACAGACATTACAGACATACAGCGAGAAGGGTTTGGGTTACATTCACTAAATGGAAAGTACGGGTTACTGAGTCGTCAAGCTGCATTTCCTCTACACCCACAAATAGACAAGCCAAATGCTACAAAAATGCAATTTATTGCTTGTTAGTGGCTTACATCAATGCAGCAAAGTTTGAGGGATGGTAAGGAACTAAGGACGACCGTATAAGCATTTGCTTTCATTCCACTTGGTAATTCTCTTAAGGGACTCATTCATTGTATAACTCATAAATGCTT
This sequence comes from Carnegiea gigantea, assembly GCA_029747015.1. Taxonomy (NCBI): domain Eukaryota; kingdom Viridiplantae; phylum Streptophyta; class Magnoliopsida; order Caryophyllales; family Cactaceae; genus Carnegiea; species Carnegiea gigantea. The sequence goes on from JAKOGI010000709.1 coordinate 388,011, forward strand.
ATAAAGCAAATGCCTATAATCATGTTGAATCGCTGTGCACTGATTTCAAATATTTTCAATCTTTTTCAGTGACTTATTTGCCTACATGCACGCAAACATCCCATCTCAAGAAATATCTTTCATCAGTTAAGATGCGCATCAATTCCCCACATGCCACTCTAATGAGCCAACAGCAGGCATAAGAGGAGCAGCAACGAAAATATCACATCCCTCAACCCATCCATGTGTATTGGCGCATAGCTTGCTGTGGAGTCAAAAGTGATAAGAAATCTGTGCTTTTAATAGCAATTTGAAGATAACCCATTTTGACTTTCCCCTGTAACTAAACGCAGGAAGACATCATGCTTGGGTTTGAAATCATTTGAAACTAAAGATGCGATCACCACATTTAGATTGCTGATTGTCCAAAAAAGAAAATAGAAATATGAAACTCAGGAATTGACTTTCAATTGCATTCACATTCTAGCACGATATATAAGGAAATTCTAGCATGGTGTTGCTGTTTTAACAGGACGATCTACTTCAAAATATGTCTCTTATATTCAAGTGTGCTATAAATCCCATGTAATGTAGCACATTATGCTTTAACATGAAAAGTTGCTCATTAATTTTGTTTTTTTTTTTTTAAGAGACAAAACATGGGTTCGTTTGTAAATTCTAACAGGTTTTCCAACTCAACAGTTTGTCTGCTTGGATTGAGTGAGCTAGGGGGATGAAGCATATTTGAGTTCTACCACATTCTCCTATTTGTCTATGCCTAACTTAAATACCCCGAGGACCGAAGAAACTCCTATTCATTCTACTCGGCTTTGATATCTTCACATTAGGTATGATTGTGTGAAGTATGAACTACAAAAAGATGAAAAAACAGAATTACCTTCTTTCGCTTGCCAGTGACCTTGAATTCACTGCGGTCTGACTTGCCAACATTAAAATCTACAGAGGTCACACCTCCTTCCGCTTGAAGAGCCACATGAGTTGGTGCCAGGCCAATCACACACAAACTTTGTTTTTCCCCACAAAATCACACAAACAGACATGCACAGCAAAACAAATGAACCTAATTCAGCTGTATACCCAACCCAACTAAACCAATTCTTCAAAAAATAATCAACTAAAGAATACGCTTAAAAGCGCTATATTTTTCACACCCGATTGTTGTAAAAACCAGTTCAGAGGCAGCCGCAAGAAAGAGGAAGATATAGAAATAACACACCCATTAGCATGGCGATACACATACTGATCGTGCCCTGGCTTCATGAAATCTGAATGCAAGTAAAATTCCAACGAACCATTTTAGAGAAAATCATAAGTAATAGCAGAGAGAGAGAGAGAGAGAGAGAGAAAGAGAGAGAGAGAGAGAGGCGACCAGGGGCGTAATAGCGGACGAAATTGGTTTCGACGACAGACGGAGGAGAGAGAGGGAGACTGGATACGTCATCAGGTAGGAGGAGTCTCCTCAATTCATCATCTTGTTCGTCATTCTCTGCTGCTACTGCGTTTTCGTCTTCATGTGGGGGTTTGTCTTCGGAGAGTGATTGATGGCGGTCATCTTCTGCTCTCACTGCGTCACCCATTCTGATTCCCTCAAGTGCAAAACTTGCGTTACTTTGTGTCTGCTTTGCTGCCTTCAGTCTTCACTGGAAGCTGCTACACGGCGATAACTGAGCTCCTCCCGTGCAACAACTTAAATATTCTAAGGACAGGGGGGAAGGGGGGGGGGGGGGGAGGTGTGGTATGATTAAACTTGTCAAAAATTGATCCGATTCGAAAACTCGACCCGAACTTGCCTGAAAATTTTGAATTTTGAACACGATTTTCTTGACCCGAATCCGAAATAAACTGAACCCGAAAACCCGCAAATTAGCGGGTCAGACCCGATCCGAACCCGAACCCGCCTACTTGATCCGAACATTATATCCTTAGTTCTTTATTTTTCTCTAATTTATCTATTTTAACAATAATGGTTAGTCATTTTTATTGAGTATTTTGAAAAGACATTATATAACTATTGCATCTATTTACAAATTAAACAATAATAACCTTATTTTTTCTTCTCCATTCTCTGAAAATAAAACCGTGCACAACTTTTAAATGAAAAAATTGTTAAAAATAGGTATAAAATTGGATGGAATAACTATCTAATTTTTTTTAAAAAGTTAATTTAAAAGAACATAAGCATTAAAGATGCGAAAGTCATACCATTATATAGTTAGTTAAACAAATCTGTCTAATTTTTTTAAATTAATTAATTTGTAATAATTTAAAATTTTGATGTTATAACTGCAAGATAATATCTTGTACTTCTTTTATTTAATTTTATTTGGTTTTTGTTTTGACTAGTCTTGAACCATGATACCAACGGTAGAAAAACGACTAGTCGTATTCGTATTGAGGTTGGTCCATTAATAAAGTTTTACTTGATTAGACATTGGTAGATTAATTAATAAAAATATTAAATAATTAAATAGGTTATTAGCGGTGAAATTGCTACAACCCATTAAAATGCTCTAAACGGGCTGCCCAATAAATGGTCGATCCACTATTAACCTTCTTTGAATATACAGGTCGATCTACCCAAAATTAAGTGGGGTTTAATTTTTTACCTGCCCATACAAGATGTTCATATATTATAATAAAATGTTTGAATATTTTAATATTCTTTTGAGAAATTACAATTATTATGTATTTTCATTAAATAATGACAATTTTGAGTAATAAATATGCAAATTTTTTTGATTTTAAAAAAAGAAAAATAACTCATAGAAAAGGCGCTCTAAACCCATTGGGTTGATCCGAAACCCGTAAAACCGAAATACACCCGACCCGTATTTTACCCGAACCCGAAATACACCCGACCTGTATTTTACCCGAATCCGAATACACCCAACCCGTATTTAACTCGTCCGCCCGAATTGACAAGTCTAGATATGATACAAGTCTGAGATCATACAAATAATCTAGTTGCACTTGTTAGGTACTTGGGTCAGATGTTGGGCTTTTGGGGATCCGTAATTGAACCCTGCCTTCCATGACAAAGGGTTTATGTGGCTTGTGGCTTGTGGCTTGTGGCCTCACTCATCAGCCCACGTTAACATGCACAATTTTTCTGTTCCTTTTTTTTTTTAACCCAGTTTCCTGAGGTAGACATGCCGGGATAGTGGGATCGCTCGGCTTAGGGCCAAATTGTGCTTGGAGAAGGTGGCATGTTGATTAGACGCACTGACGAAAACAGATTTCGAATTTAGTACTCCCAATTTTAGTTTGTGCAATATGACCATTAAACGTTTTTTTTTTTTTTTAAGTAATAATAGAGAAAGGAAAAATAAGAATCAATTGGTGTAAGGACCCCATCCCGGGAGCCCTCCTCGTGTGTCGTCCCCCACGAATGAATGGACTCTCTTGTTAGGTATGCGGAATCAAATTCGATTTTTATTTTACTTTCAGTAAAAATGGTCAAACTACAACAGAATAAATGGATTGGTCCAAAGAGTTGGGCCATAGCTCTGATCCAAGGTTCCTAGACCAAAGTTGAATCAAGTTTCTGGTCCAGACAATCTTACTTTCCAGGTCCCAAACTGGTTTTGCCTCAATCCAAGAGTAATTAAAACAATAAAATAGATTTAATTAATAGAATCATCAGTTAGTTTGCTAATGAGTTTTCAGGAAAACTTACAAACTACATTAACTTTCTAAAACGAACTATAAACCGAAAAAGACAGAAAAATGTTCGCTGTAAAAAAGTTTTCGAAAGGCCCAAGTATTCCCTGATGAGGGGTCCATTTGATTCCATAGGTTCGAACTGAGGATCCATATTTGAGGGCGAAGCTACGATGTCATGAATGAGTGCATCATAATACTGCTCGTCATCACCGATGACCTCTACTTATCAAGATGGAAAACTGAAGCTAATTACACTAACGAACAAACATGCAACATATTACGATCAATGGTATTAAATAATAGAAATCAAAAATAAAATCTCAGTCTAGCAGAATCCAAATAAATGATGTGAAGGGGCTAAACTAATCAATGATTACATATTTAGTAAACCTGAAGTTAAATAAAATAAAGAGACAGAAGGTGGACAGAAAGAAAGAATATTTAGGTTATGCCTTTACAATGACCCACCCAATTTACCTGAGAACTTAGCAGAGTGACGCATTTGTAATGATTAACCAAGTCCTCTCTCTCAATGCTCTTGATATGTAAAGGTTTTTTTTATTAAGATTTCCTCTAGTCTCTGACACTCTAATTTATGCTGTTTTTCTCAAATTTTTCTCATCCTCTCCTATCTAATTTTTTGAAATGTCTTCACGTAACAACTCGAGTTTGGCATAAAAGATTTGAAGGGACTGTACATATCACCAAATGTATACTTCCTTTTTTGGGGCTCTTAAGTACTCTGTTGTTAAGCGTGCTTGCTGTGAAAAAATCTTGGGGTGGGTAACCTTCTGAAAAGTTTCTCTGATAGCGTGTGAGTGAGAACTAAGCACACCGAAAGGTTTACGGTAATTCATGGAGCCAGTCGATGATTCTTGAAGCTAATCTTTGGTAACAGTTTGCTGCTTAGGGAGGGGTCAAGGCATCACAGATGGTATCAGAGCTGGCCCTGAGTTGCGCTAGTGGACGGGAGAGCCCTAGACAGGCACCTAGCAGAGCAAAGATTTTGGATTGGACTACATGTCAAAAAGACACGTAAGTTGGCCAGTTTGTAAGCCCCAATGAGGACGCTGTGCACTTTAAGTGGAGGTGATAATAACTCCCTGAGTTTGGCATATAAGGATTTGAAGTGACAAATCATATCGTCAAAGGTGTACCTTCTTTTTCGGGGAGGCCACTCTTCAGAATTCCATAGTTAAGCGTGCTTCCTGTGAGGAAATCATGACATGGGTGACCTCCTGGGAAATTTTCTAAGCAGCATATGAGCGCGGACAAAACACGCTGGAAATATTTTTGATGATTTGTGAGGCCAGTTGACGATTCTTGAAGCAGTTCTTTGGTGACAATCCGTGACCCAGGGAGGAGTCAAGTGTTACATTAGTTGTCCAAATTAATAAACATTGCAAAGCTTAGCAAGAGTCAATAACATGCATCCCGAGAAAAATAACTTACATTAGTAAAAATAAAAGAAAAAGAAAGGATCACAAGCATTAGAAAAATACTTCAACTAATCAAAACATGATAATATAGTATAGCCTATACTTCACATTAACCTTCATTATGTAAGACCATCCTAGTTAATCTGAATGAGAGTTTTCACTTAAACTTCAAAGGAGCTTTTAAAACATTCTAGAGTAACATTGCTGTTGTTCCATAGATACAAACAGTTGCACCAAATTAATGATCAAATGATAGTTGCACCAAGATCAATGATCAAATAAGGACATTTGCAAGATATGAGTGCTACCTAATTTGTAAATTTGTCCTAAAACTCATTGTGTCATCTTATCATGTTGATTCATCTTATATAGATAGAGTCATAGACATCAAATTCTTGTGAAATCGTGTTAGGGCCTTTCACTGCTATATCCTTAGGCAGAGTTCTTAAATGAGGCGTAAGCGTTGCTATCCTATCCAGTTTAATATTCAACAAATTTACTCAATTGTTTTGATGAAAGATAAAAGGTTATATGTTAATGACCAGTCAAATTCTCTGATACAAATGTAATGTCAGAAAGGATAGAACAAACATTCAGAGTTGTGTCTTGCAGACTTATGTCTACGCCATTGTAAAGCCCTTACTCACGCCAATGTGATCAAAATATGGCAGTTGCAAACAACTTTTGGAGAATTTGTTGAGGCCATTCTATTCTACAATGAATTTGCAGCACATTTTAGCCTTTATTGAGTATCATATGAGATATTATTCCTTTGGGCAAAATTCTCTCACATTTGTTTACGATGTGGGTCATTTTTAGGACATTATTTATAAAGAAAAAGATTGATTCTATTTAATCTTTCTCCTATCATAATTATTGAGATTATTCACATGATCAATGTTGATTATATTTAGGAACAATAATGCATCAAGACAAGGAGGGAAATTAGCCAAAAATAGCTCACAAGTTAAATTTTAAATTGTCTAAAGAAATGGCTAGCTATCACCATCAAACATTAAATGCCACCAGAGTACTTTTTAGCCATGCTCTGCAATTTGCTCCTAACAATGCAATAGGCAAAATGATTTGACTGTAATTAGTACGACAATGCTCGTGTTGAAGAGAAAGAAGCCAAAATGATTACCCCTTTTATGAAAAGGATGATTAAGTACATGACCAAGGGGTTTATTAAAATGAGAAAGAATCCGACTCATTTAAAGCAGTTTTACATTAAAGTCCGTAGGCAAATATTTCTACACTTCAAGATCAAGGGCTAAGATTAAAGGAAATATTCAATGGCTGTATTATTCACATCATATGATTCTACATCATAAAGAAATTTCTATATATAGAAGAACCAAGTGAACATTGGAGGTTACAACACTTGAGTAAGAAAAAAAATATATTGGGAGATAAAAGCTTGTAACCACTACACTCATTCATTGACATTTCAATTCTCTGTATCTTTGGTGTGAAGGAATTAGGTGTGTGTCACAACTTCTATATTGGAAAGTGTTATCCTCCTACGAGTTTGTCAACTTCAGGAATTGAGATAGTTAGAGTTCTCAATGAAAAATCAGTCTTTAGGCAGTGAGCATGAGTTCCAATGTCATGGGCCGCATTTCTGGAGGGTTCTAAAATGTTCTGGAATCTTCCAGAATAGCCTGAAACCATTTAGAATACTCTAGAATATTTTAAAGTGTTCTAGAACCTTCTGGACACTTTAGAGTCTTCTAAACTCTTCTAGCATATTTTGGAGAACTCTAAATACTTCTAGAATATCTAGGACCCTCTAGAGAGTCCCAGAACCTTCTAGGCTATACTAGAGTATTCTAGACTACTCTCTAGAATGTTCCACACTATTCTACTTATGTGCAGTATCTAGGATCTTTGTATAGAATATCCTGAATATATAATAATAACCGTAGAATTAAGTAGATCTCCACCGTCTATTGAAGCGGTGGGTGTATATATAAACCCCAAAGGGGGCTCATTTGTAATCAAGCCATTAGAAGCCATTCAAAAGCATTTCTAAGTGCAATATACAAGGCAATCTCCCAAAGTTCCTTAAGTATCCACTCTCTTTGTGTACTTACTTACATAGCTTTCCACAAGTCTAAATCAAGTATCCTTAAAGCTTACTAGCAAACCAAGCAAGAGGTTTCAAGCATAGCTTGCTAGGCTGCACGGGTTTAAGTTTAAGTAAATTAGCAACCCGTGGCATCTTGCTGGGTATGTGGAGAGCTATTACAGAGTGTTATGGGCAAACTCTATAGAGCAGTGATGTTGATTGGTGTTCGTTTAAGAATAAGGAGATTCTAGATGAACTAAGCTTATGAAAGTACTCTGTAAAACTCTGATTATAAACAAGAAGTTAAGAGACTCTTGCAAGATCTTTCTCCAAAACAAAGCTCAAAGTTGAGTTGGGTGAACCTCGTTAAAAAAATCTCATCTCTCTACGGTACTTATTTTGCTTTGTTCGTTGCATTCCATTTCTGAGTTAAAGCCTCTCTCTATTCTAACATAGCTTTTCAATTCAGTACTTTTGAAAGTTTCTAAATATCCTATTCATGCCCACCTAAGGTGAATTACCTTTATTAGTGGGACAAAAAAATCTCCACGAAGAAAAGGGTAATCTTAATTTGTTTTCTTTTCTTATTTTTCATTTGTTGTATATTGTCTGTTCCTTCCACAATCTCTTAACTGATTAGTCTTATTCTTTCTTCATTTGATCTCATATTTCTATTGTAAAAGGGTAATGAGAAGGATATTAGCCAACATTTGAGTGAAACAAAGCCAAAGTTTCAGCCCTTCCAACAAGGTCTTGTAATCATAGTTTATGCTATATGGTCGGGCGCTAAGTTGACTGCTTCAAACAGAGAAATTTCTTTGAACCTATGCCTTGATTGATTTTAGAAGTGTGATGCAAAATCTTTTGATGCATCTACTACTCTTTTTCCTCCCACTTCAATCCACAAATTCCTAATAATTGAGTATCCAATTATTGTTGAATTTGTATTCATAGTGTGATTCTTTTTGTGTAGTTTAGTTTCTAGTAATTCCACAGTTTATTCCCAATTCGTATTCCATAGACCTTCACCTTAATTCACATTTCCAATTCACAAACCCTAACTTTTCTGCCCCACACTTTGTCAGATCATCGCTCCGCCACCAGTGCCTCTGCCAACCGTGCCCTTTAAGACCTTAATTTCTGAAATCTTCATGTTTTATGGTATGAAATACTGCCAACTCATTACTTGTGCTTTGGTGTGACACTGAAATTATTGTATATTTAGCTTGTAGTTGTTGAGAACTTGGGATACTGTCGTATGATTGATCAATTGATAGTTTGATTCCTTGAGGGATAAAAGCCTAAAAGTGCTCGAGCCCTTCTTATGTTTGTTAATTTTAGCTGGTAATTGTTGAATTAGTTTTAGTTTGTTTACTTTTTTGTTTAAATGAGTTCATTTTAGCGCTTTAATATTGCTTAGTGTTGTAGCCTTACTAAGTTATCATTCAGCACAATTGCGAGTGTAGATTCTTTGCAGGTTTATTCTTAAGCTTTAGCTTTTAGGATGAATAATTATTTTCGCAGTTCATTGTTTGAAACTTCCACAGGAATTGGAATACTTGACTGAAAGTTGGAACTTAGGATGTTCTAAGCCTAGTGTCAATTTGTCAATGTCGCTCTTTGGTGCATTAGGGTTTGTGTGTTTTTCATACATTTTTTAGTTGTGCTGATTTTGTAATGCCAATTGTGTTTTCAGATGAAATTTGAGATTCTTGGTTGTATTTAGAGGAATTAGGTTTTATGTGCCGACCTTAGGGTATACTGTTACTCCGATTCAATTTTTCTTTATTTTATTCATAATATTTAAGATTCTTGGTTGAGTATAGAATAATTACTTTGAGAGCACCATGGCTTTGGTACCTGCATTATCTTCAATCAGTGATGTGCATTAATTATTTGGCTACTTACTTCTTTTTAGTATTATGGGCTTTTGTATTGGTATATTGTAACTTATCATGGGCTATAATTTTGAGTATAATTTATTAGTATTATTCATTTGCATACTCTTCCCTTATTTCCATCACTTTTATTAGTGTTAGTGTTGTGGTTGTGGTTATTGTTTTTTGTGGTTGCTATCATTACCATTTTTAAAAAAATTTTTAGCCTAAGCTAGTCGTAAACAATTGGTTAGTTCAAGCATGTCCTTCGGAGGAGGGGGGATGGGACTAGGGAGAGAGTAGGGGCCAAGTAGTTAGATTCTGTGTCTTGGAATATTGAGACTCTTATGGAAAATTCAATTGAATTCGTTAGAGCTTTACATGGACATAAGATGATTGCAGCTTGTATTCGCGAGACTAAGTGGGTAAGAGTTAAAGTTAGAGAAATTGATGGATTTAAACTCTGATATTTAGGGTTTAATATAACTCAAAATGGAGTTATTTTGATTGATAAGGGGTTGGGAAACCAAGGAATCGAGATAAGGCATAAGAATGACCGCATTCTTACTATTAAATTAGTATTAGGGTCATAAATCCTCAATATAAGTGGTGTTTATACACCTCAAATGAGTTTGGCAAATTGTATTAAGAAACAATTTTTGAAGGATTGGGACTTGGTTATCCACAGTGTATCTCAGAGTGAGAAAAAAATTTTTAAGAGACAATTTTAATAGTCATGTTGGGATGAAAGCATATGCGTATGATACGACCCATAAAGGTTTTAGTTATGGAGAAATAAATAATAGGGGGGTTACATTTTTGAACTTTGTGGGTTCATATAAATTGGTGATTATAAACTGTTATTTTGAGGAGGAGGATCACTTGGTGGCCTTTAGGAGAGGTAACATGAAGACTAAGATTGACATCTTTTTAACTAGTGCGGACAAAAAATGAACGTGCAAAGATTGTAAAGTGATACCAAGTAAATATTTTAGGACACAACATAGGTTATTGGTGATGAATGTGGAGATTAGAAGTTCAAAGAAAAGAAAAGAACTATTGGGTATCCTAAAATTAGATGGTGGAAACTTACTAAAGGAAACACAACAACGTTATCAAAGAAGGTTAAGACAGAAGGGAGTTGGAAACAAGTAAAGGATAAAGACCAAATGTGGGAAGCAATGACAGAGTGCATTACGAGGTCAGCAAAGGAAATTTTAGGTTTATCTAGAGAAGGAGGAGGCGGAGGTAGAATAAAAAGAGCTTGGTGGAATGATGACATAAAAGAGAAAGCCAAGGGGAAACAAGAAGCATATGCTACTTTTATTAATAGTACAACTGACGAAGAAAAAGTGGTGAATGAAGTTAGATATAAGTCTAAAAAACGGTAGCCAAAATAGTTGTCGTCATGGCTAAGAACATAGTTTATGAAAGGTTATATAAGAATCTTAAGAGTGAGGAAGGTAATAAGGAAGTCTTAACTTATGAGAACTAGGGAAAGAAGAACAATAGACTTGGTCATAGTAAGGTGCATTAAGGATGAGTGGCATAGATCAGGGAACAAGGTTGGGATGAGTGGCAATAGTACTACTGATGCTATAGCCCTCTTAGCAAAGAGGAGATTAAAAAGACCCTAAGGAAGATGTCAAATGGAAAGGCCACAGGCTCAGACCAAATTCCTATGGACGTGTGGAAGTATTTTGGTGAAGAGGGACTAAAGTTGTTAACGAAACTTTTTAATTTCATTTTTAAGACTACGAAGATGCCCAATGGATGGAGATTCATTACAACTATCCCCTTCTGGAAGAACAAAGGAGATATTCAAAATTGTAACAATTATAGACGTATAAAGCTACTTAGCCACACTATGCAGTTATAAAAAAGGATGATTGAGAGAAGGTTGAGGAAAGATATTTCAATCTTAAAGAACCAGTTTAATTTTATGCCAAGAAGATTGACAATGAAGGTAATGCATATCCTTAGAAATTTCATGGAATTGTATAGGGGTAGAAAAAAGAATTTTCACATGGTGTTCATAGACATAGAGAAAGCCTACGATAGAATACCGTGACAAGTGTTATGGAGGTGCTTGAAGAAGGAAGGAGTGTCAGTTGCATATTTCCGAGTTATTTAGGATATGCATGAGGGAGTGAAGACAAGTGATCATACATCAGAAGGAGACACTAATGAATTTCTAGTTGATATTAAGGTTCATCATGGATCAATGTTAAGTTCATTTCTTTTCACTACTGTTATGGGTGAACTCACTAAAAAGATTCAAGATAAAGTTCTATGGTGTATGTTATTTGTAGATAATATTGTCTTTATTGATGAGACTATAGATGGAGTTAACAACAAGTTAGAGCGATGGAGGCATACCCTGGAGTGTAGGGGTTTCAAATTAAGAAGATCAAAAACTAAATATTTGAGATGTGATTTCTACTGGAGGGTAGTGGAAAAGTGGCCTTTTATAGGATAATAATACCAAGGGTGGAGAAGTATCATCGATGGGATAGCAATACCAAGGATGGAGAAGTTTAAATATTTGGGATCATTCCTTCAAAAGAAAGCGGATATTCACGAAGAAATTAATCATCACATTAAAGTGGGATAGCAAAAATGAAAAAAATGTGTTAGTGCTGTTGTGTGATAAGAGAATTCCTATGGGATTAAAAGGCAGAGTTTATCATATAGTAGTTAGACCAGCAATATTGTATGGCTCTGAGTGCTAACAAATAAATAGAACTCAAGTCCAAAGTTTGATGGTAGTAGAGATGAGGATGTTACGGTGGATGTGCGGCCGTATGAGATTACATAGGATAAGGAACGAGGTGATCAAAAACAATGTAAAAGTGACACCTATATAAGATAAGATGCAAGAAACTAGGCTTACATAGTTTGGTCATATGAAGAGAAGTGTAGAAGTACCTGTGAGAAGATTTGAGATGATTTATTTCCCAAAATGTAGAAGACGCAGAAGACGACCTCAGATGAGGTGATTAGGTATGATTTGAAATTTTTATGGCTAACAGAGTACATGGCTTAGGGTAGGAATTTGTGAAGGTTTAGGATTAAGGTTTTAAACCATTAGGTAGCTAGCTTCTTGGACTCATTTGATTTTTGAATGGTAGGAAATATGAGGTATCGTACTACCTATAACGCTATCTTGCATTTACTGCATTTTGTATGCTAGTAGCACCCTCATTGCAACTATGTTATTACCCCCACCTTAAATTCTTTTACTCGTAAACTACTTTTGGCTAGGTTAGTGTTATGTCACTGCTTGTTGTTTAAGGTACATATAACTCTCACCTTCTTCTGTTGTTCATTATGATTAGTGTTATTTAAGATAATTATATCTTATGTTTGTGACCTTGTCTTTCAAACAATTTTCAACCTCTAAAATATTTTCTTAAGACCTTTTTTCGTTAAAATTGGTATCTTTATGGGCAGTGGTATTTATAGTGCTAGGGATGCCTACATCTAGATCTTTTCAGACCCTGTAAAAGTAAGACCCACACTAGGAGTTGGTCGTGGTGGTGGTGGTGATGGTGATGATAAGGATCTTATTCCATGTATCTTCTATAGTTGCATTGGCATAAATTAACATGTGATCAAATTTAAAATAATCAAGTTCCTCAGAACTGCAACTAGTTATCAGCTACTAAGTCTAAACATTAAAAAGAAGAAAAACAACACACTAATCAACCCCATTCCTAATAGAGCCTTATATACATAATTTATAGATATTCAATAATGTGATTTTACATGCTATATGAGTAGCAACACTTAACGATAATAAAATAGACAGGCAAAGCAATTAATACGATGCTAACTCTGGCTTGAAATGGAGAGCTATGCTATATGTCATAGACCACTCTAGAATGCCCTCGATTTCTTTAGATTTCTCTAGAGCATGTTCTAAAGTGTTCCATAGGGTTCCACACTATTCCATACTTGTGTAGAATATTGGATATTTGTGTAGAAGATTCTGAATGTCCGATCTTAGCCATAAGATCAAATAAATCTATACCGACTATTAAGGAGGTGGATGTGTATATATATCCCCAAAGAGAGCTTATTTATAGATCAAGAATTTCCAAGTGCAATACAAGGCATTCTCCCAAACTTCCTTGTATCCACTCTCTCTCTCTCTCTAAGGTTCTCTTCGAGTGTGTGTCCTTACATAGCTTTCTATAAAGCCTAAGTCAAGCAATCATCAAGACTTACTAGCAAACTAAGGAAAGGTTCCAAGTGACTTTACTGGCACTGCACAGGTTAGAGTTTGGGTGAATTATCAACCCATGACAGTTGGTATTCAGAGCCTACTTTTTTAGGATATCATAGCTTTAAGTGCGATCGATGCCGGTATCCCTCAACAAGGTGGTAATAAAGGTAAGGACAAAAATAAAAATGTGATAGCCCTTGTGAAGGATAGGCTCGCGAAGTCACCAGCACCATGTCCACCCCAAAGGGTAAGGCTGATGATATGGACAAATGCCTTGAGGGGCTCAAGTCCATAGGGGATATAGAAGAGCTTTCTGGAGAGATGCAAACAGCTATAAGCTCAGTAGTAGCCGACACCAATAAGAAGATCCGAGCCCTTCACGCATCCAAAGCCGCCAAGGGTGATGAACTTTAAGCTTGCAAGGCCGAGGTTGAGGCTTATAAAGTCATGGTTGGGGCATACAAGGCACGGATCGAAGCCCTTGAAGACCAACTCAAGGTGTGTATGTCCACGGTGGCCAATGATGGGTCCATCCAAGTATCAACCACTCCAAAGGGAAATGTAGGAGACCTCTCACTTTCTGTGGGGTTAAGAATGTAAGGGAGATTGATAACTTCTTATGGGGACTCCAGAAATACTTTGGGGTAATGGGCATCAAGGATGACCATTAAAAGGTGAGCAACGCTATTGTCTCTCTTACAAATATTGCCCTTATTTTGTGGCATCGTCGGTGTGATGACCTCTGGAGAAGATCCACATTAGGATAGATTCAAGAAGGAACTTAAGAAGCAACTCTATCACGAGGATGTTGAGAGTAAAGCAAAGGCCAAGCTAAGATGTCTCCAACATAAGGAGGGTTACATCTGGGATTAAATAAGAAGTTTAAAGAGCGTCTCTTGGAAATTCGAAGTATGGGGGTGCAAGATGCATTATTCTGCTTCCTCAATGGCCTATGTGGATAGGACAAGATGGAACTTAGGACACGTGGTGTGTAAGAAGTCACCTTCACAATTGCCATCAACGAGTCCTTGATTAAGTTTAAGGAGGAGTCCTCGAAGGAACAAAGCAAGAACATGGGTAGTAACAGTAAAGATGGAGGAGACCGGGATAAGTCTCCGAGACATGATAAGCCATTGACACAAAAGTACAAAGGGAAGGAAAGAAAGATGAGACACCGAGGAAGATCTAATGCTTCCTATACAATGGCCTCACCAAGTCTCTGAGTGTCCAAATGAGACAAACTTGCCACTTTTGTCCAAAAGGAGGAGGCACAAGAGGAAGGAATGAAGATAGCTTCATGAATCTACTCAATCTAATCCAAGCAAAGGTGTAGGGGCAACCTTATGGATGCATGTACATAAAGACCATCATTAATGGCAAGCCACTACAAGCAATGTTGGATACGAGAGTTGATATGGTCTACATGGCAAAAGAGCTAGCTGACAAGGTTGGTCTCTCCTACACTAAGACGAGAGGCTTCATGACCGGAGTTAATTTACGGAGTCTCCCAATCAACGGTGTCACCTATGGTGCCTAAATTTAAATCAATATGTGAAAAGGTAAGACCGATATTACCGCTGCTCATTTAGATGAAGTTCTATTCATGCATCGATTTTCTTGACACGGTAAAGGTAGTCTTGATGCCTTAGACCAACACCATATGTATTATAGAGATAGGGCAAACTTATGTTGTTCCCGTGAAGAGAAAGATTAATGAAGGTAAGATGCTCTCCACTCTTCAATTCTCCAAAGGAATCAAGAAGAAGAAGCTTACCTTCCTTACCACTCTCAAGATGGAGAAGGAGTCTGAGGAAGTGCAAACACCTAAGGCCATCCAAGAGGAGCTTGAAGAGTTCGAGGATGTCATGTTTGCCAAGTTACCCAAGCGACTTCCTCTAAGAAGGGAAGTCGATAATGCCATAGAGTGGGGGATGGGGACTAAGCCACCCGTATGTGCCCCTTACCGCATGGCACCTCCTGAACTTGAGAAGCTAAGTAGGAAATTAAAGGAGCTTCTTGATGCCGGATACATCTGTCCCTTTAAGTTTCCTTATGGGGGCACCGGTCTTGTTTCAAAAGAATCATAATGGTTCCCTCCGATTATACATAGACTATCGGGCACTCAACAAAATCACCACCAAGAATAAGTATCCCATTCCTCAGATCAATGACCCCTTTGATCAACTTGGGGATGTAAGGTACTTTACCAAGCCTGATTTGACTAGTGGGTATTATCAAGTCCGCATAGACGATATGTGTGACACGCTATAGATCATATTCATTCCTCGTCGTGCCCTTTGGCCTCACTAATGCACCAACCATAGTTTGCACCCTCATGAACAAGGTACTTGCTCCTTTCCTTGATTACTTTATTATTTTTTATCTTGATGACATTGTCATGTATAGCAAGACCTTAGAGGAGCACACGGGACACTTGCGGGAAGTGTTTCAAAGTTTAAAGGATGATGAGCTATACGTCAAGAAGGAGAAGTGCTCCTTTGCACAATAAGAGGTGCCTTTCTTGAGTCACATTATTGGCAAGGACAAGCTTCGCATGGACCCAGCAAAAGTCAAAGCCATCCTTGAATGGTAGCCACCAACAAAAGACGCTGAGTTGAGATCTTTTCGTGGCTTAGTGCACCACTGTTGATAGCTCACCAAGGGCTATTCTACTTTTAGCTGCCCCTCTTACTGGCTTGTTGAAGAAGGGAAGAGGATGGACATGGGGCCAAGAGTGCCAACATGGTTTTGAAGCTTTGAAGAAGGCCATTACTAAGAAGCTAGTTTTAGTACTTCTCGACCTTAACAAACCATTTCAGCTCCATACAGATGCTTTTGACTTTGCTATTGATGGTGTCTTGATGCAAAAAGGTTATCCCATTGCCTTTGAGAGTTGGAAGCTTAATGACACTGAGAGACACTACACGGTGCAAGAGAAGGAAATGACCACGATAGTTCATTGACTCTGCATATGGAGACAATACTTGCTCGAGACCAAGTTCATCATCAAGACCAACAATGTTGCCACTAGTTTCTTCTAGACTTAAAAGATGCTTACTTTCAAGCAAGCTAGGTGGAAGAGCTCTAGACAAAGTTTAATTATGTCTTAGACTACAAGCTAGGACAGGCTAACTTGGCGGCCGATGCTTTGAGCCATAAGGGAGCACTTGCTGATATTAGCTAGCCCAAAGCAACATATAGGACCTCATCAAAGAGGGGCTCTAACATGATTCACTTGCCCAGACCATCATTAACCTTGTGAAGGAGGGCAAGATGAGGTGATTTTGGCTAGAAGATGGCCTAATCCTTAGTAAGGGCAAGGGCATCTATGTTCCTTTATACGAAAACCTCACGGAAGAAGTCATGAGGAAGTGTCAATGATAGCAAGTGGGTGGGTCATCTAGGTATGCACTGTGCACTAGCTCTCCTAGGAGCTTCCTACTATTAGCCTCACTTGAAGGATGATGTGAAGGCATATGCGAAGATTTATCTTATGTGCAAACAAGATAAGATTGAGCAAGGAGCACCTGCAAGACTATTAGAGCCTCACCCCATTCCTATAAGGCCGTAAGAAAGTATTTGCATGGATTTCGTTGTGGGCTTACCCGCAAATGAGGGGCGTAATAGGGTCCTTATGGTGATAAGTATGCCACATTCATTCTCGTACCCAAGGAATGTTCTGTTGAGCAAGTCGCCCATCTATTCTTTAAACAAATGGTGAAGTATTGGGGCTTGCCTTGTTTCATTATGAGTGATCGAGGCACTCACTTCACAGGAGGGCTTTTGGATGGAATTGTTCGAGCTCATGGGTTTGGAGCTCATCTTCTCTAGTAGCTTCCATCCGCATAGTGACCGGTGAATCGTTCAATGCTCTCTTGGAACTCTACTTGAAGTACTACATGAGGGCCAACCAATGAGATTAGACAATCTTATCATGGGGCCATTACTCTCTCCCCAAAAGGTCGGTCTGATGGGGTGTGCAGCACCACCACTCATAAGCCTAGTACAGTCCTATCACTTATCCCATGTGGGATTCTTATCTATGACATTCTCCTCCACCCAATCTTAAGATGTCGTCATCATAGGTGGGCCCTCTACTCACCCCATTCCATCAGAGCATTAGGCAAGACATTGGAGTCAAGTCTAGGTTAGCTCTAAGACCACTTATCATGGGGCCATCACCCCCTCTGCAAAAGACCAGTCTGATGGGGTGTACAGCATCACCGCTTATAAGCCTAGGACCCTCTTATCACTCATCCGATGTGGGATTCTTATCCATGACACATAGTAATCGATATTTTAGATGAGAGCCATTAATATTTTTAATAAATTGGATGGCTGATTAAGAAAATGGGAATTCATATTAAATTTATAATTGTTGTAATAGTAGCTTGCTATGGCCTCCTATAAAACATCATGGTTATAGTTTCAGAATCATCTCAAGTTGTATTAGAAATCTTATCACACACTAAGTTTTATATGGTTGATAATTTCTTAATTTCTTTGGCAATTCCTAAGAGTAGGTAGCAAGTGTAAAGCCTATGCATCTTAGGGTTGTCCTGCAAAGTAGTGATTTTAACATCCAATTCAAAATCTCTATTCGAAACCTAACTAGCCTAATTTCTGGGCCTTCTCTTACCTATATAGTTTTTTTTTTTTTTTGGCTTTTTTACATGGGTAACACATGCCTAACCTATTGGATCCCTATTTTGGGGGTAACCAATTGGTCATAATAGGTCTAAAAGAGGGAGCCAAAACCCTGTTACCTAGGTCTACCATCCACACGATGCACACGAATCCTCATAGAGTGACAACATATGTTTCCCCTCACAATAGAACCTGGGTGGAAAATGTAGAAGGTGGAGTCCTTGGCTATTGGGCTAGAACATCTTTGACTCCCTTCCCTATATAGTGTTAACATATATCATTCTACTGTGCAATCCTATCATTTGATTTTTGTAATTCAACACATAATAGAATAGGTTTTAGGTTAATACAAGATATATTTTCATGTATATAAGACCTTTATCATTTTGTAATTTTCAATTAATATTTGTTCATCATCTTTTTGTCACCATTTGCATCCCACCCCCAATAGAGAATAAAGTTAAAAAGAAAAAAAAATCTCTATTTTAGAATTATCTTATGCACTATTTATGGGCTTAAGGCAAACACAATTCAAATAACAACCCTCATTTAGCATTCTATATGTTAACATTATAACAGAAATGGTCTATAATCACATCAACTTTATTTGATATATATTCTCATTAAATTGCTATCTACATGTGAGTTATAAAATTTTATTTCAAATATTGTAGATTGTGATCAATGTCAAGCCTAAAGCCTTACAAGCTCTGCTACCTATAAGATTCATTTATGTGGTAGTATTAGATCTCGAATTTATTCTCGCAATACTTCATATAACAATTATACCTTATATTCAAGAACCAACTCAACCAAAATCTTAAGTTGATGGTTGAAGGCTTAGGAATATGTTTTTACTCTAACACGCCCCCTCACGCAAATGCCCTTTGGGCTTGAAGCGTAGATGCTGCAAAGGTCTCCTCTACCTTGTGCAATAAATCAATATGGGAGCTATTAATATTTGAACTTGAGGCCTCTTCCTTAGAAAGGCTCTAATACCATGTTCAAGAACTAACTCAACCAAAAGTTTGAGCTGATGGTTAAAAGCCTAAAAATATGTTTGTACCCTAACACCTTATGTTATTTTTTGATGACTTATTTAAATAAAAATACATAAGTTAATAAGGTTTATGAGGAATAAATTGAAGTAAAAAATGCAAAGATAGAAATGTGGACAACCAAGATTCATACTGAAGCAGCAAATACCCATTGTTGCCACTATAGTGCAAACTTTACAAGACATGCATGGACCTAAACCTATGAAGCAACAAATATATTTGACACAAAAACCACCCCATAAATTTAGGAAGTAAAATTAAATTACAGCTTTTAACTGAATATACCTATTTATATGGTGAGAGTAAGAAGTTATTAACTATTACTTAATTTTCTATTGTGATGCACAAACACGCCATAAATTTTGAAATTGTGTGTACAATGTATGTATTTTTGGTTTGCGTTTTTTAGTTACATGGTATTTCAAAACTAAATCCAACTAGAAAAGGTCTGGCTAAATTGCCAATTAAAGGGAACAACATTATTGAGGAGCTTGGTTGCACCATCGGTAGTGGTGACCTTGAAGGAGAGAGATTGGCCATTGAGGTATGCCAAAGACTACTCGTTAAACCCCAGCTTCTCGACATTAGCATCCAACCCATCATTGATGCCTTCATAGAGATTGGTTTGATCGATCCTGCTCTTGCAACGTGGCTAATCAAGACCAGCTCAAAGTAGTCCTTTTTGTTGATTGTGAATCTCACACCTCCACTCTTCACGTAGGGTACCCTATATTCAACAATGTCCAACATTTAATTTGCACTTAGCAAGTATAGATAGTGCACACATACACCTAAAGATTGGCATCGTCCAACTTTAATTCACACAATTGAGAAATTCATTGCATTGAAGTACTTTTTAAACTTTGTATTATAGTAAGCCATTTTCTTTGAGTTACGTGGCTATCAAAATGTGTTAGCAAATGAGCCAATAATGTATATGATAGTGCATCTTAATCTTACAAATTCTTTTAGATAATGCCTTATCAATATGTTGAACTAGGTATACACTTAATAGCCAGTACTAACACAAGCACCTCGTATGAGTATGAACTAAAGAAGAGGATAGAGTAGACATACCCTTAATTCCTAAAGCGTCGTTACCACCACAGAAAGTGGCATGAGCCTTTTGCTAACCAGAAGTGACAAAGGCAGTAACACTAACAAGGAAACATAATCTAACAAGGCCAATTCAAATTAAGGATGCCTTGGCCATTTTCTTCTCAGTTTAAAAACAAGCCTAGAGTGAATAGAAGCAGAACCGTCGAAAAAAGGCTCAGAAAGATGTTGCTGAATGTAGAGGGTATGGTCATTACTCGCCAAAAGTTCTGTACATTGATCACTTTATATAAGATGCATGCACTTGTGTAGTGCCTTGCTACCACATCACATGCAATTTGTAACAGTGTGAGGCAACCTACCCCCAGCTAGGGTTTCTGGGATACATACATACATACATAAATACATGCATACATACATACATACATATGTGTGTGTGTGTGTGTGTGTGTGTGTGTGTGTGTGTGTGTGTTAGAAATTATGGTTTACACATATCCATATACAAGGCCCAATGCAATATGTCAAATATAAACATATATGCACTACCCTGCCTCCACTGTACAGGAGAAGTAATGGACAGATTGGCCTTGAATTGCTAAAATGTTGGAGAAGGAAGCCCTTTTGTGAAAAATATCTGCTACACGAGACTGTATAGGAATAAACTTAACCTGAAGATGTCCACAAGAAACCATTTCCTAGATAAAATGGTAGTCAACTTTAATGTGTTTCCTGTGACTGCGGAGAACAGGATTGACAACAAGATAGGTAGCAGAAATATTGCCACAAAACATACAAATAGGGACTTGCACCAAAATACCCAGGTCAAACGGTAGTTGCCGCAGCCACTGAGTCTCTACAGCCGTATAAGCAGTAGCACGGTATTCTACTTCAGTAGAAGAGTGAGAAACACTGGGTGGTTTCCTAAACTTCAAGAAAATGCAGTTGGATCCTAAGAAAACAACAAAACCTAGAGTGGACCAACGACCATCTGGACTGCCAGCCCAATCAACATCGTAAAATGCGCCCATGAGATCTAGATTAGACTTGGTCCTGAAAGATAGACACTTGATCTGTTGTGCGCTGCAAGTACTTGGAAATTTTCTTGACAGCATGCATGTAAGAAGTATGGGGAATATGTATAAATTGGAAAACCACACGCACGACATACGCAATATCAAGTCTAGTCATGGTAAGATAATGTAGTTCACCAACCACGCTTTGATAATCAGATAGTTCAAAAAGTAACTCACCATCAGTGAGGAATAAAGTGGTCCTAGAAAGAGATGGTACATGTACAGGCTTAAAAGTGTGGAAGTGGATTTTTTCAGCAATTGACGAATAATCCAGTTATGCGAAGTAGCAATAGAAAGCAATAAATGAACAGCATAGGATTTGACAGTTGGACTAAAGGTTTCATGGTAATCAATACCTGCTTGTTGATGATTTCCAAGAGTAAGTAGACAAGCTTTGTAGTGCTCAATCGACTCACTAGATTTAAATTTTATCTTGAAAATCCACTTATAACCGACCACATTCATAGCAGGAGCTTGAGGTACAAATCCTAGTTTGATTGTCTAAAAAGGTGTTAAACAACTCAACTATGACATGATGCCAATGAGAGTGCTTCACATCCTTGGAAAAATAGGTGGGATCAGGATCCATATGTAGAACATGGAGTGATAAAATATTTTTAGTTTTAAAAATGTCGTATTTGGATTAGGTCTGCATAGGATGCTGATTCACTGGAGATGGTGTCGCAGCAGATAGAGAAGTGGAGATCTCATATGGTGAGGTAGCATTGGTCCGAGTGTGTGAAAGATTGGAACTGGGCTGCTGTGGTAAAGAGGACAGTGGATTGGCCGTAGTGGGATGTGAAGATGTTGCTGAGGTAAAGAAGCATCTAATAATAAGTTTGAGCCATGTTAACAATGGGATGATGTTTCCTTCAGCAACATCATTTTGTTGTTGTGTGTGAGGGGAATATTTACGAAAATATGGCTTAATAAACGAAATGATCAAATAGTGGTGCATTATCATATTCTTGGCCACCATCACTTTGAAAATAACAAATCTTGGCATAAACAAGTTTTCAATAAGGTTTGAAAAGCACACAATATTGATTTTGTATTTGACTTAATCTTCATGGGATATAACCAAGAAAATTGAGAAAAATCATCAACAAAAACAATATAATAATGGTAGCCTTCAAAAGATAAAATTGGAGATTACCAAATATCGCTATGAATTAGAAATAATGGTTTATCAACGTAACATTCAACCTCAAAAAAGGACAGCCTAGTGGACTTACCTAAGCAACATGAAACACAATCCTTAAGAGTTTTGGTAGTCTGAACAATAAACTTATTAGAATACTATCTAAAATCCTAGGATTCGGATGACCTAACCTATGATGCTAGATCAAGGCAAGCTGATGTACAACAAAATGAGCAGGAATGATGGAAGACACCAAAGACGAGCGAATAGGATAGAGATCACCACTACTTGCCACTTGAAGAAGTACCGTCCTCATTGCCTTATCTTGTATTGAGACAGAAGATCCATTAAAAGTGACTTGGCTGTTGTTATCATGACATAGCCTTTTAATGGAAATCAAATTTTGTTTTAGATGACGAACATGAAAAACATAATTTAATGCTAAATGCTTTGCTATAGTAGGAATATAACAACAACCAACATTTGATATAGGGAGAATAGCACCATTGCTAACTATAATTTTAGTATCACCATTGTATGTGGATTTACAAGCAAGATTACCATCATGAGGATTCATGTGAGCAGAAGCTCCTGAGTTTGGATACCAAATGTGCTCTTGTCAATCATTGATAGACACCACAGCATTAGGGGTTGAATCGACAACTAAGGCCAAATGAGGACACTGTAATCCTATATAACCATGAGTAAAATAGATCTGGCAACTAATGTTAGCGGGGTTGGACCCCAAAATCCTAAACTAAGATGAAGTTCCTACAAATAAGGATTAGAACATGTTTTGTGCACGAGAAGCAAATCATCATAAAACTGAATTATCAATGCACGTACCTATAGGCATAGTCCGTGACGAAGAAGCTTGGCTATTCTGGGAAGAACCACCATGCCTTTTACCATTGCCATTGCCATTGTTATTCTTACAGTTGTTGTTATTTCTCCTATAGCCATTAGCCTGGCCTTTGCCTTTGTTATTATAATGGCGATTACCATTATCGTTGTTTGAGGTGGAGGCATTCAAGCTAGCCAAGGAAGTAACTAGGGCAGGGTGTACAACAGAGGTCTCATCAAGATCACGTTAATGTATCAAGCATTGTTCTTGGATGAGAAGGCGAGGTCGCAAGTCATCAAAAGAAAGTTGCATTGGTATATGAGAAAGGGTGGAAACTAATGTCTCATACTCCCATCCAAGACCTAAAAGGGTAAATTGAACAAGGTCCGATTGAGACACATGGCAATTAACTGAAGCAAGATTTTCAGCAAATGGTTTTAATTTCTCTCAAACAAGCATCCATAGATTGAGAATCAGAATTTTTGATATTAGTTAACAAATGTTTCAATTCTATTGCCCATGCCATATTAGAATGCATAAAATGATGTAAAAGTTTCTCCCAAAGATGAAAGGGAGTAGGACAGTCTCTAACATTAATAAGTACCTCGGAGGATAGTATGGTGAAGATCCATGAAGGAACACTCTGATCAACATGGAGCCAAGTCTAAAAATCCAGGTTAAGCATAGACTCATCTGTAGAAGAAGTAACGATAGTAGAAGGAGGATGGCATGACTCATCTACAGTCCCTTACAAACCATGTGACACCAAAATAGCTGTTAATTGAGTTTGCCATGTCAAATAATCCTCGGGAGAGGAGAGACAAATAGTGACCAGGTTCGTGATGTTGGGGACAGCAAGTGTCGTCCCAAAGGATGATGAAACTGGCAGCAACATGGTATGAGGCAATGCAGATTAACCAGAGAACATAGTGTTAGAAGCAATGCTCAGTATTGCTGTGCTGGTTGAACCATGTTCGAACTGGGAAATCTAAGAAAACGGAAAAGTACTGCCCTGGGACCCAAACTGTGACCACTTTGATTAGTAAACGGGAAGGAGACAGCTGAGGTTAGATGGAATTGATTAAAATAGGATGGCTAGCGAGGGACATTAAGGTCTAAATGAGAGACGTTAGTGCTATGGATGAGAGGCTAGAAAAGAATGGGTTGTGGCATAGATGCTGAGATTGGCACAACATCAAGGAGAGAGGTCTGTAACACGCCTGACTGAGGGCTGGCGTGAAGAGCAAAATGGGTGGAGACACCACTGGTAGGTGTAGTGTGGTTGGCTCGATAGCTGAGGTTGGAACATCAAAGCAAGAAGGATTAGGGAACTCAGCCATAGGATCAAATAGGAGAAAGAAAATTAGGGTCGTAGCTTTGATACCATGTAACAGTGTGAGGCAACCTACCCCCAATTGGGGTTTCTGGGATGTACACATAGTAGAAATCAGGGTTTACACGTATCAATATGCAAGGCCCAATACAGTATGTAAAATATAAACATATATACACTATTACAATCAATACCAAGAAAATAAAAATTATTCGAGTTTTTTCAAAAATTATTCTTTGCAACAAACTTGACCGGTATTCAGTTATTTACACGTTCTCTCTCATCCCATTCTCGTCCATCTTTCGTCGAACCTGCACATGGATATTCTTAGGTAGATAAGTCTTGATAAATTAGAAAATAACCCACCAAATGCTTACAAATTATTATGTACAACCGGGTGAACATTTCTTTTGTTCACCCAGTCCCACCTCCTAGCGGTTATATGCGTTGCCTATTTGAACTGCCTCCTAAAAAAAATTTCATCGTTCTCAATTTTTAAACTTGCCGTTTGCCGTTTTCATTCTCCCTCATTCTCGCATTTAGTGGTCGATGCTGCAATTACTTTAGTATTCTGCCAGTTCTTATCAAATAGTTGAGTTTGATCTTAATATTGCTATTGATGTTGAATCTTCATCAAACGCGATTTCGTCGTCAGTTTTGATATCGTTTTTGGATCTCTGTTTTTGTGCTCGTATTTTGAAGTTATATGTATGGGTTTTTCATTAGTTAGTTTCGAGTTGCTTGAACTGGTATGCATTCATTATTGTGGTGTCGTGATCTGACATTATAATGCAACTGTTATTGAGTGGGTTATTTTGCAATTTGCTATTCTGCATTTTGACAGAATGTTTGATTGGTGGTTTTAGTTGTGTTTTGTATTAATTTCAGTTAAGATACAAGTATACAATGGTTTTTTGGTTTAATTGTTGAATATTATGTGAATTTTGGTTGTTGACATATAAGAAATGATTGCTTATCGTTATGAGTTTTTGGCTCACTAAATATAGTCATTGAGTCACTGGTGGTATATATTTCGCTTACTAAACATAATATGTTAAGTTGTACTACATAGCAGTTTTTTGCTCACTAAAAGAAACGTTTAGCTCACCAGGATTGAAGCGTGGGCTCAACCGAGTTTGCATGACAGCTCACCACAAATGTTATGGTTGTTTTTCTATATGATATTTTTACGGTTGCTACCAATATGTGTTCTGGGCTCACTACATATAGTCGTTGGCTCACTAATAAAAATAATTTCAGCTCACTGAGGTTCAGATTATATGCATGAATCCATGTGTGCATGAATCATTTATCAGTTTATGTGCTCACGAAATGTCATTCCTGTATTCAATCTTATCCCTATCATGGAACAGAATCTGTTGCCTTTGACCATGCTACATAGCATTATGTGCTCACTAAGACAAGCATTTGGCTCACTGGAATGAAGCCTGTGCTCACCAATGTTTTATTATAGCTCACCACAAAAAAAATTTGTTTTTATGCAGATGATACTTCGTTTTACACATCTACATTAGATCGTTGTGTTGCTAAGGCAGTTGATGTTGATGATTATGTTAGGATTTTGTGTAATCGTACTGGTGGTTCAAAGAGCAAAGGTGTGGCTTCTAATGATGGTAATGGTGCCGGTGGTGTATCTAACTGTGTTGTGATTGATAAAGAGGAATGTGTAGATAGTGATGAATGTGTTGTTGAAGTAAAGGAATGTGAAGAATCAGAGCTGATTGGTAAAAGGGTCAGTTCTCTAGATGCTGCATTTGAGGTATACAACGAGTATGCTTTTCATAAGGGTTTTTCCATTAGGTGTGACAAGTTGCGAAGGAGAGAGGATTCACAAGAGGTTCGTTCAAGAGAGTTTAACAAGATGTTAAAAGGTGTCCAGGGAAACAAGACAAGACATTTACCAAATAGAGCCAAAGATGTAATTGTAAATCTAGGGCTATATTTTACATTGAACCAAATGGGGAATGGGTTTGTAAGAAGCATGATATGGTTCATAATCATGAACTTCTATTGAAAGATGAGGTACATAAGTTTAGGCCACATAAAAAAGCTCATGTGGACTATTTCCAAAAGATGAGGAGAAATGGTATGAAAGTTTCGCATGCGTATCAGCTTCTAAGAAATGAGACCGGGGGCTCACCGTCACTTGGTTTTAGTGAGAGGGATGCGTATAGTAGTGTTGCAAATGAAATCACGAGGATTTAGATGGGGGCGATGCCAACCATTTGATGTGTATTTCAAAAGCTAGGTGTGGTAATGAATAAGATTTTTTTTATAAGTTTAAATTGGATGAGGACGATTGTTTGATGTGCTTCTTTTAGATAGATACACAAATGAAATGTGCTTCTTTTGGAGAGATACACAAATGAAATGTGATTACATGTTGTTTGGTGATCTCCTTATATTTGACACAACATATAGGACCAATCATTATGAGATGATATGTGCACCTTTTATTTATATGAATCATCGTGCGAAGAATGTTATGGTGGGATGTGGGTTTTTGATGAATGAGAAGATTGAGAGTTTTGTGTGGTTATTTGAAATATTCTTGGAAGTTATGGGTAATGTTCAACCGAACACTATGATGACGGACCAAGCATTTTTTATGACAAATGCTATTGAAAAGGTGTTCCCCTTAGTAAAGTATAGGTTGTGTACTTGGCACATCTTCGAGAATTCTAAAAAGAATATTGGTCATCTTAGAGTATTGGGTGGATTTGTTGATATGTTTGACCATGTTTTGATGAGATGTGATACAGAAGTAGAGTTTAACTTTTGTTGGCAAAGGTAAGCCCTGTCTGTCCTTGCTGATTTTTAATGTGCTCACCAAGTTATTGCTTTATGCTCACTAATTTTTAGTGTCTGCTCACCAAGGCTATATGTTTTGCTCACTGGACTGTGCCTTCTGCTGACCATGGTTACATTTTCTGCTCACTAATTTATCATTTTTTTGGTAACTATTTTTGTGTGTTAGGCTGGTTGAAGAGTATAATTGTATTGAAAACGCTTGGTTGGTTAGACTGTTTCGATTGAAAGAAAAATAGTGTCTAGCTTATTGTAAGGGTTTTTTCTCTAGTGGCATTTTATCATCACAAAGAAGTAAGTCGACAAATACTTCTTTGTCAAAGAGAGCCAATGCCACTTGTGGGTTGTTTGATTTTTACAATATATTCTGTGATGTTGTTACTGAGTGAAGGATTAAGGAGAAGGATGGGAATGTGAATAATAAAGATGGATTTCCCGAAATGTACTTGCCACATGTTAGCATTTTGCAGCATGCTTCAAAGATCTTTACGAACAACTTTTACAAAGTATTTGAGAATGAGTACATTAAAGGGGAAGGGTGCTGTTAAGATCTTCTTAACTCAAGTGAAACCCCATACGATACAGAGCATATATATGTTGTGTATGAGAATCGCCTTTCGAAGAAGTTTGGGTTTGTGGTTAGGTTTAATCTACTAGACCATAACATTGCTTGCGATTATAAAAAGTACAGTGAGAGTGGTATTCTCTGCTGCCACTGCTTGCATATTTTCAATGTTCATTGTATGCCTAAAGTCCCTAATTAATATATTTTCAAACGATGGACTAGGCGAGCAAGACCCCCATGGGCTGTAGAAGAAGCTGTAAGTAGTAATGCATCTGGTGTTTGCGGTTCCATATGGAGGGTTCAGATGCATAGGCAGTTTGAGGCTTTGCTTCTTGCAAGAGAATCAAATAGTCAAGTAAGAAAGCTATGTGAAGAAGCCTTTGCAAAACTGAAGGGTGATGTTGGTGTTGTTGTTGGTTCTGTTTATGTTTCTGACACTAAAATTAATCAACAGTTCAGTGGTGGTAACAAAATCATTGGTAGCCCTAAAGGTTCGAGGAAGAAAGGTGAAAGGAATGTAAGGAGGAAAAGTACATTGGAGAAGATATCAAACATCGTTAGATCAAGGAAGGAAAGGTTTTGTTCAAGAGATGGAGGAGTTGTGTCTCAAGATCAGGTAAAATTCTATTGATAAGCTAATTTAATAATCTATATTTCTTATATTAATATCGTTTTGGAGTTTTTTTGATTTTGGTGCTAATACTAGTATAATTAATATGTGTTTTTAGCTCACTAATTGTTTGGATACACTCACTACTATATGGGCTCCGCTCACTAAATGTTTGTATTGGCTTACTATGTTTTAAGTTCCTACACTGTTACTCTTACACATTGCACTCACTATATTTATACGTTGGCTCACTCTATGCATATATATGCTCACTACCAATACGTTTTTGCTGTGGTGGTTTAGGTTGTTGCTGCAGGTTCATCTAATGCCCCAGTTGCATCTAATCCAGCGGTAGACTTTAATGAAATGTATAGGGCTTTTAGCTTGATTTTTGATGAAAGGTTGAGGCAAACAAATGGAGATACGATTCCTAGCAATCAGTTGAATAAAGCATGAAATTTTGCTATGCTGATAGAGAGCATTCACTTCTACCATTAACGAATTTTTTTCCCAGCTTGTCCATTCAATAGTATGACTTGAACAAATATTTTTAATGTAAATCTGTTTCTTGATTAATAGTGGTCGAATGTGTATTCTTTATCATCATGATGTGTTTTTCTTTGAAGTTTAAGTGAATGATGCTGAATAATTTTGAAGGTTATAGTAGGGTGAATACTTTTGACACTCATAATTTGTTGCTCACTGCTGAAGATTCATAGCTCACTAGTTTTATTTGTTAGCTCACTATTTTCCACAAAACTAATGTAATATATTTGATGACTTTACATTATAAAAGAATAGTATTGTATGACAATGACATGTTGAACACTTTAATATTTGAGTTAACATTACAAAGAAAATATCATTGTAGTTTGATTCTGCATGCATTTATAGAACTGAGCATAGTAAAAAGATATAGCTCACTAGATTTTTATACGCTCACTCTATGTGTATTCTAGCTCACCGGAATTTGATATTGTAATCGATTAAAGATATCAAATAGTGAATGCTATTTACTAGTAGTTCACCATCATTAAAGGTATGGATAGTAATAGTCTAAGTTAAAATTAGTCTAGCTAAAAATTAGACTATAAACATAAGTTTCTACAATTATTCCAACTTAAAGTAAGGCTGATTAGTCATGATGTTTGCACTTGAGGCTAGGCTGATTTTACATTCAGTTCTGCTTGTTATTTATCATGAAGATCTTTGGCGAGCCTCTTCACCCTATTTTTATATATGTTGTCTTCATTGTTGACGATTTCATAGTAGTACCTCGCTCGCATTACATCAAGCAGATTTTTACATCAAACAGATTTTTGTCCTGCAAACAAAACCCAAAAAAAAAAATTTAAAATGAACCATGAATGGGTGTTGTATTTATTTTGAACACATTTCTATAGAGAACAAATGTTTGGTAAACTTACTTTATTTTTCTTGAAGCCACAATCCCATTTATCTCCTTATCCAAAATAAGTCTCCATGTGCCTCATGCAAAAAATTCCACAGTCTATGACATTATCTGTTGCCCTCCGTTGCATTCTTATTCGCACTGGTTTCATGTTCTTCACAATTTCATATTTGGGGTGGCCAACACTCTCTTGAAGAAATCTTCCAAAAGAGCTTGTCTGTATAGATTAAATAATTTTATTCAGCTCACTGGAAATGAGTCTTAGCTCACCAAATATGTGTGTTGGCTCATCGCGAATGTGTGTTGGCTCACCAAATATGTGTGTTAGCTCACTACATAGACATATGAGCTCACCAAATATGTGTGCACACCAATATTATGTGTTAGCTCACTACACATACTTATTGGCTCACCACGTACGCGAGATAGCTCACCAATATTATGTGTTAGCTCAGCAATAATATGTGCTAGCTCATCACATTTGTAAGCTCACCCGATTTTTATGTTGATGTATTATAAAGTAAATGATCCAGTAAGCATTTGAACATACCACTAACAGATGGGTTTCTCTATATGTGGTTTTGTATGGAGCAGTGATGTGTATGTTGTCGATGATATCAAGCATTTCCTCCTTCAAATCAAAGCAGAAGATGAAGAAGTGCT
This sequence comes from Carnegiea gigantea, assembly GCA_029747015.1. Classification (NCBI taxonomy): domain Eukaryota; kingdom Viridiplantae; phylum Streptophyta; class Magnoliopsida; order Caryophyllales; family Cactaceae; genus Carnegiea; species Carnegiea gigantea. Next base: position 418,519 of record JAKOGI010000709.1, read on the forward strand.
TCTTATGACATGCGGGAAAGAATGCCTTGAAACTGGAGAATGATTAATATTATATAATGTGATGTTTTAATATACAATCAAAATTATTACATTATTGCTTACCAGATGCAATAGTTTTCCTGAGATCAATTTGTCACATCTCTAGAATTCTTTTTGAAGAATTGTTTCAAAATTAATGTACCTTGCCTCCACTGATTTTGCTGGATTTATTGAGGGGTCCAAGGTTGACTGAATGTTTGCAGCAGTACAATTAGGTGCTTGATTATGTGCATTTGTGCAAATGTAAAATAAGTATGTACTTACTATTGCATTAACTGGTGTAAAAAATCTTCTTGGAGATCCTTCACTTCTCTTGCTCTCCGAATTTTTAAGGATAGCAGCCCAAACATTGATCACCTGGGCATTAATACATTCTCGTGGACGCATGGTAGACATGTGATAATGATATGCAACATGTATGTCGTTATCAAAGATTTCTTCACTGGTTCAGTAAGAAAAGTAAAAAAACAATGTAATTTTATATTCATTTTATTTTAAGTGTTTTTAAGTGTGGTATGTGTCAGAGTTATGTGCTGACTTTGAATCAAGGTCCTGTAACGAATGGAATACATATTGAGCTACCATCCTCTCCTGGGCTAACAAATCCCCTATAATCTTGGTTATTCTCTACAAAAAAGGAGCAGAGGGGCTCTGGCATTGGGCCTTTCTCTCTCCTCAGTTGATGTCTAGGTTTCTTACTATGCTCTTCTCCTGTATACATAATATGTGTAAGTGCTCACTAAAATAGTTGGTGAGCTCACTGAAATACTACTTGTTCTCACTATCATATATATTCTTTATAGTCACACATATGACCTACTGAGTAACACATATGTTTTGCTCACCAAGGTATACTTTGTGCTCACTAAAATATAACTTGTGCTCACTAACATATATGTTCTGCTCACGAAGTTATACTTTATGCTTACTAAATTTAACTTCTGCTTACTAACATATGTTTTTTGCTCACCAAGTTATTGCTTATGCTCGCTAACATATGTGCTATGCTCATCAGCTCACTAACATATGTCTTCTGCTCACCAAATTATAGGGTATGCTCACTAAAAGTGAGAGCATGGTCAATAAAAATCCTTACCATCCTTTTTTTCTTTTTTTTTCTTTCCTTCTTCTCTGCCATGACATTTCTGCTCTCCTTCAGTTATTTTCTGCTTTTCTTTCCCATCTGTTTATGTTTCTGGAATTGGTGGTGGTGGTGGTGGTGGTGTTTGAGATGATTCATGTGGTGGTTATGTCTTGAGGGTTTGTGAAGGGTGTTGTGGGTGGGTGGGTGGTGGTGTTTGATGTACCTTTAGAGGAGGGGAAGGTGGTGGTGTATGATGTGTTTGTGGAGGAGGGAAAGATGCTGGTGTTTGATGTACCATTAGAGGAGGGGAAGGTGGTGGTACCTGATGTGCCTTTGGAGGAGGGGAAGGTGGTGGTGTCTGATGTGTTTGTGGAGAAGGTGGTGGTAACTAATGTGTCTGTGGATGATGGGAAGTTGGCGGTGCCTGATGTGTCTCTACCGAGGAGGAGGGTGGTGGTGCTTGATCTACTTTTGCATAGGGGAGGAAGGTGGTGTGTGAAGTGATGCTGGTGCTATTGGTGTTGCAGTAGTTGGGCTTTGGCTATCATTAATTAGCTTAAAACTTGGCATTTCACTACCACATTGGCTTGATGCAGAAGCTTTGCTGTTGCTGCTGCTGGTCTGTTATTGCCTTAGAAACGCATTCTCCAATGCAATTATAGCCTCAAGTACAGTAGCTCTGTTCCATCATTTATCATCTTGACTAAATGATGGTATCTCAGTAGTTTCATCACCCTTTTCTCTTTGTGTCATTGGTGGGGACTTGGAGATTTGAGCCTCAAAGTAGGAAGTGAACATGCTTATAGCCTTATCTCTTATCTTCTTGAGTGATTCATTGTTTTGGTACCTTTTTGATAAGTAGCCCATGAATGTCTTGTACCTCTTGAATGCACTTGCTAAAGCCTTTGTTACTTTAGCCACTTCTTCCATATCTTTCTGCAATGTGGACAACATTCAAGTGTTGTAAGATGTTAGATACATATTTGGTTAAAATATTTCATTCGGCTTGATTGATATAAATGAAACAAAGAAATAAATGTTACCTCTAACTCTGATAGTTCGTCATTTTTTGGTAAGATGTTTTGATGTTCTTCTTTTTATGGCTGAGGTTGCTTTTGTAGAGGTGGGTCAGCATGCACTTCCTTGGGTATTTGTATTGGAGGCTCCACTCTTCCCTTTCCAAAGCCCTTTGGCCCTTCTCTGCCAGCAAGTTGATTGGCTTTCTCTCTTCTCTGACTCTTTCCCTTAGCTTTTCTGTTGTCTAGCCCTTGATTGTTGGGAATTACCTCTGAACAGTCCTCGTTAAGAGAACTCTATCAAAGATATAACATCTTCAAGAGAAATGTTCGTTGTAATCAGTCTGTATAGCTCACCAAAAGTTTTGGTACGCTCACTACAATACACCTTCTGCTCACTACAATGTATGTTGCGCTCACTAAAGTATATGCCGTGCTCACCATGACATATGTTAAGCTCACCAAAAGTTTTGGACTACTCACTAAAATACATCTTCTGCTCACTATAATGTATGTTGCTCTCACTAAAGTATATGACATGCTCAAAATGACATATGTTTAGCTCACTAATTATGTATATTCAGCTCACTAAATATAACAATGTGAATGAAAACATGATATTCTAATATAGTATAAAGAACTTACCATCAAGAATAGAATAGGGCCATCGAAGTTTGAAGCCCTCTTTTTGATAGATTCACATAATCTGTCAATGGTGTACTGACACCAATCAATTGATGCTATGTCCTCAACATAAGCAACATTCTTAGCAAAATAGGGTGTGTAATGTACATTCTTTGAACCATTGAAGAAGCATGATACCATGTACATTACAAAGTTTCTTTTAAAACTTTCCCCTATATCAGTCTGGTCGTATTGTGGCATTTAGCTCAGTTTACGGGTCCTATCTTGCAGATTCCGGTCTTTTCTCCATGCACCAAGGACTTCATTGTATTTGACATCTTTAGGCTTTTTCCCATAAAACTCCTTAACTTTTCTTCCACCAATGGGGAGTGCCAATGTGATATGCACATCCATTTGTGTAATCTCAATCTTTTTGTCTGGTGATATGTACAAGGTGGCTGAATGTGGGCCAAATTTGTCCACTAGCTATTTGCATAAATCCCCTGGCAATTCTATGACATGTAAGTGGAGGAATCCTCCAAACCCCATATCTTATATTGCCTTTGTCTATGCCTCATTGAAATTAGCAATCATGCCAATAAACCCTGATGGTGACATTCTTGATTGGAAGATCTTCTTGTGCTTTGTGTCCCCTTCTGCAGGCTTTGGCACTGATTGTACAGACTTGGGACCTTCAACAGGTACAGCAGCACTTTTTTAGACATGTTGTTTCTTCTTCAGGGATTTATGTTCTTTTTTATGCTTTATAATTGAGAGTTGTGCACTCTTCACAGGAGGTTTAGGACTCCTTTGGACATCCTCCTTCTTCTCGGGTTGTGACTTAACACACTTTGTTGCCCTCAATTGCCTTTTCTTTGGCCTAGACTTTATTCCTTGTTTTATTTTCTTTATTGTCTTCACCAATACTTCATCATCAGAGTTCGATTCATCAACATATCCAGGGGGAGGTATTTTATGAGTGGTGTTCTCCACAGTGTCATCTATTTCCTCTAAAGGTTGTTGATGAATATCAGTAATTGTTTTTTCAGAGCTTTCTTGTGCAGTGTTTTTGGGAGCATTGGGGGAGTTTTTGCCATGCATTGTTTTCCTTTTTTGTAGCATGAACTTTAGTCCCTGCCCTGATGCTGTAGTGCCTTGTTGAGGCGGGGTTGCTGGGTTTTGTTGTTGTTATCCTCCCTCTTCCTGGTGAGTACGTGCACACTCGGTGTTTTTTCCAGCGCCACTTCTTGTTTCTCCTCTGCTGTGGGAGCTTGTGGCTGTTCATCTTCTGAAGTAGGTGGAGTGTTACAAATATTTCTGTTTTTTCAAACTTCTTGTTTCAGCCTTCTCTTAGTTGCAGTAGTACTTGTTGAACTGGTTTTCCTAGTAGAGGTTGTCTCTATTGCGGTGGATAGGGTTTGCTGATGCTTCGGTTAAGCTGTTTTGGTTGCTTCTTCTGCAACTGTATATGGTATATTGTTTAAGTGAACAGGATGTATAACTAAATAAATGTGTAATGTTTAATGTAATATGGGTCTCAATATATATATTTTAGCTCACTAAAATAAAAGGTATGGCCAGCAATATTATAGGTCAGCTCACTAAAATAAACTGTCTGCTCACTAGAATTATAGGTCAGCTCACTAAACATAGTTATCTGCTCACAAGAATTATGTGTGAGCTCACTAAACGTAATTGTCTGCTCACTACAATTATAGGTTAGCTCACTAAACATAGGTGTTTGCTTAGTACAATTGCAGGTCAGCTCACTAAATATAGTTGTCTGCTCACTGCATCTGCTTATCAGCTCACTAGACATTTGTATTGGCTCACAGCCCATATGTCAGGGCTTACTATTTGACAGGTATTAACGTAGAATATAATGTAGACAGACCTTGGCCTGAATTGTGAGTAATACCATCTTGCATTCCTTGACTTGTTTTATTTGTTTTATTTGGGCTTCAATAAAAAAGGAAAAGATAATATTAGCGCAGTGGACTACACTGTGTGAATTTTTCATGTATTTGAAGTGATAATTACCTAATGTTCACTTGCTCAGATGAGATGTCTCTGACAACCTTCATAATGATGTCTTGAGGGCTTGTGATTGACCCTTCTATCTTTAATCTATGTTATGAAATAGTATTGAATATGATGTTAATATTACAGGAAATATGATAACACACTAGAATAAAAGGTATAGCTCAGTAGCAATTTAAGGTAAGGCACACTAGGATGTAAAGTAAAGCTCACTATATTATAAGAGAGAAGTCACAATAGGATGCATATGTCGATAGGAAATAGCATGGCTCACAATAACATAAGGTACAACTCACTGTACATATGAAACAATATATGAAAACAGATTGGTGTTCTAGATTGCACACTTTCATGTATGGTTCCACTCTCTAAATTTAAGGTATGACACACTAGGATGTAAAGTACAACTCACTATATTATGTTGTCATAGCTCACTATATTGAAGCCATAGCTCACTAAAATATATGACACAACTCACTAGAGCATGCATATGTTGACAGGCACTAGCACATAATGTACAGCTCACCAGATTTTTGTCATAGGCTCACTATATACAAGCATTGGCTCACTATATATGGCACACCAGGGTGTAAAGGACATGTGACTATATTATAAGACAGATGTTAGTATAGGATGCATATGTTGACAGGAACTAGCATATTATTCACAGCTCACTACAGTTTTGTCATGGCTCACTATATTCAAGCCATAGCTCACTAAAATATATGGCACAACTCACTGGAGTATGCATCTGTTGACAGGCACTAGCACATAATGTACAGCTCCCAGATTTTTATCATAGCTCACTATATACAAGCCTTGGCTCACTAAGTATGGCACACTAGGGTCTAAAGTATAGGTGACTATATTATAAGACATATGTTAGTATAGGATGCATATGTTAATAGGAACTAGCATATTATTCATAGCTCACTACAGTTTTATCATAGCTCACTATGTTCAAGCCATAGCTCACTAAAATATATAGCACAACTCACTGGAGTATGTATATGTTGACAGGCACTAGCACATAATGTACAACTCACCAGATTTTCATCATGGCTCACTATATACAAGCCTTAGCTCAGTACATTATAACACATGACTCATTATAGCAGACATATGTGTATAGGAACAACCACATAATTCACAGCTCACTAAAATGAAGACATGCCTCACCACAATACAAGGTACAACTCACTATAAAACAGAATCCTAATAGTTGAAATAAAAGTGTCTTAGATGTATTAGTGAACATCAAGGTAAATGTGTTCATTGTAAATTTGCAGACAAAATCAGGAACAAGCACATACTGCTTACTGGTTATGCACATTTGCTCACTAATATTAGGTTTAAGAAGTTTTAAGGTTGTCAACATACCTCTTCTGAGGAGTGTTTGATGCATCACTAGCAGATCTCTTCTTCGATGCTGATGAATATTGAGCTTTCATCTGCAAACATTTGAAAAATGCGATAATGAGTGTGCAATTTTATTAAAACCTAGAATGTCAAACGAATTCATCGTTTTCTTTCGATCATGCCAATAAATTTCGAATCTGCTAAAACTTACCTCGATTTTGTTTGCTCAGTGGTGATTTTGCGAAGATTTCTTGATAAAATTGGTGAGCAAACGTAGCGGAATTTCTCCAATTGAAGCACGAAGTTGAGTGGGTTTTAGGAGAGAGAAAGTGATGGAAGCTTTTGGGTCGTGGTGTTTTGAAGTTGCAGCAGTTATGAGCTTTTGTGTTTTTTTTAGGCGGCGGGTTATTCACTTTTTAGATAGTGGGGGCGCCAATTAGGCAGTGGATGGGCCCAGTTGTACAAATGCAATTGTACAACCGGGTGGACGGTATAATTACTGCCAAATGCTTGCTTACCTTTAGATGTATTAAAAGATTGGGGTTGATTTATTTTTGTTGGATATGTTAAGATCAATAAATAATTAATGCTGAGCGCAGCCTCTTAAATTTTCGACTAATATTTTTTATTTGTCCATTACATGAGATAATTTCTATTTTTCTTTTTCATTGTGATAATCCTATGTAAGTATGTATGAATGATACTAAGTTATTGTCTTGTAACTAATATGATGTTCATAAAAATCTTAAGGTTTTTTTTTTAATTTTAAAATGGCTGTTTGGCTGCTAGGAATACAAATTATGAGAAACCATTAAGTTAAAATTTTATAATGCATTAAAATAGGTTAGACTGAGCTTTATTCTAAAAGAAATCTACTATCTTTAGTTTTTATATAACAATTTGATGATGACTCTGGCAATAAAAAAAAATAATCCAATTTATTGATAAAGATTACTAATGTAAATAACTGATGATACCTGGTATAAATTGTAATAAAAAATTAATTGGAAAATTTTTAATAAATAAAGCATTAATGACGTTTCACGATATATAGACTGTCAATGTCAAGTTATTTTTCTTAATAAACCTAATTTTCATTTCGTCTGTACATTGCTTTGTTGTATTTGGGTTTGTTTGTAATACCTCAAACTTCTTCAAATTTATGTACGATGTACGAATTATGAAGGAAAACAATGAGAACTTGTGCTAAACAAAGAGTAATCTGACACATGCAGTATGTATGGCAAACCAAATAACACGAAGGAACAATGATTGCTTGGACCCCTGTGCTTAAGAAAATGAAAGCAATTTGGAACCTTTTTGTGGCAAATGCAGGTAGTATTATCATACATGTATGGGGTCCATAAGTATCATCATATGGTATGTAATGTCTCCAAGATTTCATATTTATATTTATGTTCTAAGAGAAAGACAAAAATAATAATAACAAAAATCTGACATTTTTTATTATTTCTTTGGTATCATTGATATTAGGGTTGTGAATTTATTCTTTCCCCAAAATATAAAATTATATTTACTTCACTTTTATTATATTAGAAAGAAATTAGAAATTCTTCCCTAGTAATAATAAAAGATTGTATTTACATAAAACTTTTTTTAGGAAAAAACTATTTAATATACTTTTTAATTATTTTTTGGTATTTCGCATCACTAGTTATAATGGATGAGAAGTACTATTATTATTTCACTTTTATCATATTTGCGTTACTATTCTTTTCACATCGTTCCTCACATTCAATAATAAAAAATGCTTCCTAATAACAAGAATAAATTTAATTTGAAATCTATAAGTTTAAAGATCAAGCTAATACACGAAGAAATATTTAATCTTCAAGTTTGAAGATTAATCTTATATAGGATGAAATTTTTAATATTTCTCTTTTCATCTTGATAAATAATTCACATGATATAAGGGAAATTAAAATCCTTTTATCATTTCTTAATATTTATAGCTTTATAGTTTATAGTAAAAAGGATCTTTAGTTTCCATCATACTTTATTTAACACCTCTAATGTTCCATTTCTTTTAAATTTAAGTTCAAAAGTAAAGGTAATAATAATAATAATAATTATTATTATTATTATTATTGTTATTATTATTAAAAATATTTTACTCTTTATTGATAATTGTATATTCTATATTAATAATAGTAGTACCGTAGTAATAGTAGTAGTAGTAGTAGTAGTAGTAGTAGTAGTAGTAATAATAATAATAATAATAATAATAATAGAAATTAAAAATTTTTTGTTATTTACAAATAATTATGTTCCTCTTTGTGGAGGTGTCGTGTAAGCAAGCGTTGAAAAGTGATGGGTGGCACGAGCATGGGATAGTACTTGTTTCGATATAGGATTTTCATATTCTAGAAAATTTAGAAGTTAATTTTGACATTTTTGTCTACTTTGAATGAGGTGAAATATAGACAACTTTCCTTTAAAGCACCCTTTAATTAGTTTCTTTTTATGCAATATTAAGGGATCTAATTTTAGAGCAAATTAAAAATTCTCTCTCTATAGTTTTATAAAATTTAAGGGCAAGATAACCACATTAGAATTCCCCATGCCTTGTACAAGTGAGTTAATTGAGATATGAATTTTTGTTTGGAGATGTTATTAAGGAATTTCAGTGATTCTGATTCAGATCACAAGATGCAACATCACAATTTAAACCAAGCAACCCTATTTATGACCTCTAATTTTTTGAAACTAGAGAAATCGAAGCACCCGGAATTGGCACCAGGGTAGGAGTATGTAAAATTTTGATGAGAAAATAATTTGTGATTTGTCCTCAATCGGTCGTGGCCTTTGTTTTGTTGCAGTAGCTTCTGCTTTTTTCCCGTATCATTCATGCATAGAAAATACAAGTGCTTAAATACACAAGAAACATGGCAAGAGTCCTAATTTTAGTATACTATGGAAAGAACCCATTAGGAAAAGATAACAACATTATCTCAAATATAGAATTTTATTCTTAATCCTCCTCCTCAAGTTGGAGCATGCAGATTGACCATGCCCAACTTGCTCTTGAGATACTGAAATTGTTTCTCCCCAAGTGTTTTGATGAAAATGTCTGCAGGTTGATGCTCAGAGGTGACATGCATGGGTGTAAGCAAACCTTTAACAAGCTTCTCTGGCACAAAGTGACAATACATCTTGATGTGTTTAGTCCTTTCATGAAACATTGGGTTCTTGGCTATGTGTAAAGCTGCTTGTCTATTACAGAAAAGCTTCGCAAGCTTTTTAGGGAAGATCCCTAAAGAGGCTAGAATGCTTCTAATACATACCAATTTGCTAGGAGCCACAACCATGGCTCTGTAATCAACTTCTGCTAAGGATCTGGATACGGTTGCCTGCTTCTTAGTTTTCCCATAAATAAATGATCATCCAAGAGTTATAAAGTATCCTGTCAACGAACGTTGAGAGAGAGGACAAGCTCCCCAATCAGAATCACAAAAACCATAGAGTTGGAGAGTGTTCTTAGCAGAGAGAAATATTCGCTCTCCTGCGTGACCTTTAAGGTAGCGAAGGACACAACGAGCTACTTCCATGTGTTCTTCTTTAGGCGATTGTATAAACTAGGATAATATGTGAACTGCATAGGTTAATTCAGGTCTCGTGATAGCAACATCATTTAATTAGGGATGAGGACGACCTCTTGCTGAAACTGCATAGGTTAATGCACACGCTTCTAATGAAATCTGCCGCTTTCTTGAGAACTTCTGCTAGGGTGGTTTCTTTCTTCTTTGCTAAATGAGATCTTGAACCGTTCGTTGCCTAGGCCATTAAGAAAAGAGGTATAAGGCACTTTACCTTCCAAATTAGGGATGAGGACGCCTCTTGGTGAAAGTTTTTCATAAACTCGGCCAATGACTCATTCTGCCCTTGCTTGATTTTTGACAGGTGTATGCTCATCCTCTTTCATTGTCGCTCGCAATGAAGTAGCTCACAAGCGGTCACACAACTCCTAGAAGTAAGTAATGCGGCCTGCAGGGATGCTATTGAACCATTTCTGAGCGATCCCTTTTCAGGTCGCCGGGAAGTACCGACAGTAGGCCGCGTCACCTATGTCTTGAGCATGCATCTGGGCTTTGTACAATATGAGATGCTCCTCTGGGTCAGTGGTCCCATCGTATAGCTTTATGTTAAGAATTTTCACTGTCCTTTGTCATGAGGCATTCCGGATTTTGCTACTCAAGGGCGTAATGAAAGGCATGGAGTCATGGTGCACGGCTATCCTGGACAGTTTAATGGGAGTGGATGGCTTTCACCTTACCTTGGCCACTGAGGGGCTTTCATGATGGGCCTCTCTTTCGGGTTGGCTGTGCCATGAACCTTCGGCTTGCTTCACCTCCCCGTCTCGAGGTTGGGGTTTGTATATGCTTCCTGGTCACTGACTTTTCTAGGGTGTGCTCCCTGCTTTGCTCTGATGGATTCTCGCCTCTCTAGGGATGCTTCCCTTGAGGATGTGAGGTGTGCTCTGGGCTCTTTAAAGCAAACTGAGCATCGGAAGTGTGTGGCATCTAGAGTCGATGCAGATCTTGAGAGCGTCGAGTTTTTGGTGGCATCTTGTAGGGCTTGTGTGCTTGTATAATCTATCTGGCAATGATCCCACCAGTAGATGCTATCCTTGCGACTATTCATTGGCTAGGGGTCATACGTTACCACAAGATACGGTGCCTCCGTCGCCTAGTCTACGTTACCCCCAGTGGTCTAAGGCCTTGTATATATCCTTAGGTTGGCTCATAGTGAAGTAAAGGAAGTCGCTACATTGAACCAGTTCCTTCCATGGTTTTCTTGGCTTGCGCTGTGACTTACTATAGGAGCTCGTCAGTCATGGTAATCATGAGATTCATAAGGGCGTCTAGAGTGACATACATCTCTTGCTCGGGCAGCGTTTGCCACACCAAGCGAGGGTTTACCCAGTAGCTTTTAGAGGCGTCATGGACATCATGGACTCTACGATGCGGACCCTTGTGAGCTTCAAGAGGATCAATCGTAGGATTCTTGTCCTTTTTAAATCTAGCCTGGGTGGCATCATTCAGTGCTATCGTTCACTACTCTTCCCACATATGGCACCAATCTATTTTGGTACAGAGTTTTTAAGATGACGAGGTGGCGAAGAGTAAGTTTAAAAGATGACGCGTGATCTGGACTGTCCTTTGTCTCTATTTCTTTTCTGCAAAAAAGGGAACCTCTAAATTGTGGATTTGAGGAACATCCCTCCGACATTCAAGTTAGTTTCTCAAAAGAAAAATATATAAGACAGCTGAGAGAAGAAGAAATAAAAATCTCTCTTTGCTGAAAAGGGAAAACTATAATGTTTAGTGATGTCAGAGCTTAGATTTGTGTGAGAATCTAATTACCTCTTTCAGGTAGGATAAGTGGGTATTTATAGCGAATTGTACCCAGGAGCAAAATGGTAATTTAACAATGTTTCTGTCTTCTTGGGCTTGAGCTGCAGGTTGGATCTTACCCCCTCTGTGACCTATGAAAGCCTGGGCTTCTTGCCTCTAAGCCTCACTTCTAATGGGCCTGCCTACTCATGTGGTCAAGGTGAGGTCATCGGGGATTTATCCAAGTCAATAAGATTAAGCAAAGTCGAATAAAGAAAATTGATGTGGTGAAAAAATTGGAGCATAAGAATAAGGATAGTAAAAAAAAAAAAAAAAACAGAAATTTGATGTGGGAATAAAATAAAAAACTCTAAATCATATACTCTACTAGGACTTAAACCTAGGCAGACTTGGGTTGCATAACACGTTTTAACCCTCCCTGCGTGGCTACTATTTGTATATTTCAATTCGTGAAAAATTACTAGAGCGTCACACCAATCGAAGCAGACATCATTGCGAAACCCAGAACTTTACGATTTACACATCGATGCGCCGTCAGGTTAAGTGGCCGAAAAAAGAGAAAGGGCAAGCCGAAAACAAAGGGGATCTCGTTGTGGAAGAGAGCGGCGAAAACTGCAAAACTAAAGGGGCAAACGGGTGAAACCTGAAGCGCCAGGGGGGTAAACGGTGGGAAAGTGAAGCCGAAAAGGGGCTGGAAATTGAAGCCAGTGGGGAGGCTGGCAGGAAAACGAAATGGGTGGCTAGAAAATGACGGGGGAAAGCGGAGCCAGGATTCTAAGCAAGGGGGCGAGATTCGGAAAATTGTTCCCCAAAAAAAAAAGAAAAGGCAGAACGAAGAGTCGAACCAAGGACCTCCCACCCAAAGCAAGGGGCAACCACTACCTTGCTATGCACTCCTATGATGTACACTTTTGAACTAATTAATATATATCTATTTTTCTTATCCACAAAAATATTCCATATTTAATTTTTTTTCCCCAAAAAGTTGGGGGGTCAATTGACCCCCCTTGCCCCAACATGGCTCCGCCTATGGGGAAGGGGGCAAACTTGAAGCACGAGAGGGGGGGGGGGGAACAGAGGGACAGGTCGGATGGGTGGGAAAGTGGAGCTGGATAAGGCCCGAAAACAGAGGCCAATGGGGATGCTAGCCAGCGAAAATGGCATATGGTGTATACATTACATTTTATCAATCTTCTTTATCTTTCTAATAGTTTTTTGTTTGAGAACCAAACAACTCCAATGAAAATAAATTTTATATTAGTTTATTAATATCTCATAGATTTTCAAAAACGTAATTAAAATTCTAATGGTCAAGATAAAATCATGATACATACATGTTGATCAATATAAAGGGAGTTATTATAAGTGCCATGACTTCCTTAAGCAGAAATCACCTTCTTTGTTTATGTAAATTTTTAAGCTTATCCAATTTCAACCTTCCAATGTATTAAAATATAGTTTAATTAATTTACTAGGAAAAATATAATGAAGGTAGTGTCAAACAAAAGTTAGTTAATCCATTAAGAACTTAAAACTGCAATTTATTTTAATGAGCGTTAATTATAAAGTATTAAACTTAGGCTAGGAGTTGTTAAACCTCAATAATTGCATTCTTAATAGGTTTGCAGTTAGCTTTGGTTTTTGACCAAAGCATCTAAATTGCGACATGTTGTTTAGCTTCTCTTTAGGAGCTTGTCTTTTAATATACTTATAGATTAATTTGTGCTCAGGATTAACCCGAATCCGAACGTTTGTCACCCTAAGTATATTCCAGTGAAACAAACTTATTTTTAAATCTTTAATCATTAAAGAATTATTTCTTATGGTGTTATAGATAGCCTATTTTCAAGGATATCATTTTTTTGGCGTCAGGTTAGGGATAGCTTATTTAAGGCAGTGTCAACGCACGGAAAAGGTGGATCATGGTTAGTCGACGTCTTATCCAAGCTCACATGGCATTCTCTCCCTGGTGTCATGTACGTGACTTGCGCGACGCACAAACCGATGACCATATCGATTAGTTAGGGGAATATTCTCAGAGCGAACCACAGTATTGTTGATTTATTAACATCCAATAAAACGATGGATAGGAATTAATTCGAACAAATTACAGTGTCAGTCCAAAAGTATGGAATAATTTATATTAATTTCACATCTAAACTAGGGGCATTCTCAGTCTAACTTTGGAACTCAAGCATACCACGTCGGCAGAAGTGTCATAATTTTACACTCACATTCCATTCAATTTTCTAGCCAACGGAACTCATTCTAGGATAATTAAATTAAATATTTATCATGGAACCTACTATTAAATATATTTTATTACTTATCTTTTTAATTTTGTGTTTGTAATTTAACTTTTTTAGGTTGTTTGAATCTTTGTAATTTTTGAAATTACGAAATATTATTTTTCTTGACCATGAAAATGACTAATTTTATTTAAAATTTCTGAAAAATTGATCACTTAATTTGTACAAAAATTTTCACAAAAAAATACATATGTTAAATTACACAGATTTTAAAATACAAATTAAAAAAACTTTTCTGAAAAAAATACATGGCAATGTTCACTTGAAGCGTCGAGTTTTCTTTTTTTTTTTTTCCCTCTGCCTGATCAAAACGCATCGTTGAACTCCGTATGACGCAGTGTTTTAAGTCGAAAAAGCCAAAAAAAAAATTATAGGCGGGACGGAACGCCCCACAGTTCCGTCCCCTGTTTCCAGGTACGCGTGTCAACAGTTGGGGCAGATACATGTCCCACGCGGGGCCCGCCCCTATCACGCGTGCTTCCGGCTGCAGGTGCCCTAACTATTACCATAATAAGACATTAATGAAAGTTTCATTAAGGATTTTGGACGTTTATAGTTTCATATTTAGTGCATTTAGACGAGGATAAATTTGCATCCGAATTTGGGCCTAATGTTTCGACCTTTGTAGATATTTATTTTGAATATATTGCCATCAAGACAACGACCCGGGAATTATCAATTTGATAATGTATTAACTTATTTATAATGTGTTGATTACATACTTTAGTTCTTTTTTTCCAACACCACTATTCAGGTATGATAAATGAACTATTACTTCATTATTTTTAAAATTTCAAAGAGATTTGTTTCATCGATAACACCAACGAGTCATCAACATTTTACTAACCAATTTGAGCAGTACTTAATTACTTATTTATCATGCATAGATACTATGCTTTCATTCCCCTTTCGAATACCAACAATATTAACATGTGATAAATAAGCCAGTATACAGGCAAATTGATTAGTTAAAGAGTTGTTCACTTAAAATTGACATATTAAAAATAAATAACGCAAATGTCCATTTGTTGAGCTCTAATTTTAAAGTTTGATTATCCTCGTCCAAAACTTCTAAAAGTAAGATCATTGACATTAATCATTTTATGCATATGTTATCAGGCTCCCCTCATGTGTGGGAAAAATATCCTGTGAACTCTCCTCGTAACAGCCCACAACCACCCGTCATCGAGGTATTGTCCGCTTTGGGGCTACACAGCTCACACCAGGGCACGGTCACCCTGAGTCCAGTGTACCCCTTACGGTTTTGTCCTCAAAAGGCACCTCGATGGGTTGAAGTTTCTCCACGCTTGTAAGGCGTGGTTCGTTCTCCTCAACTCCCGATATGGATACCTTCATCCATCCCCCTCTCAGGGGTCCAGCGTCATCGCTGGCACATCGGGTTGGGTTCATGGCTCTGACCCCACTGTAACAGCCCACGACCACCCGCCATCGAGGTATTGTCTGCTTTGGGGCTACACAGCTCACACCAGGGCACGCTCACCCTGAGTCCAGTGCACCCCTCACAGTTTTGTCCTCAAAAGGCGCCTCGATGGATTGAGGTTTCCCCACGCTTATAAACACACACATACATACATAGGTGTGTGTGTATATATATATATAATATATATATATATATATATATATATATATATATATATATATATATATATATATATATATATATATATATATTTGTATGTACATATATATAGGAAAAATCACTGCCAGGTACCCCACTTTGTGTGAAAATTATAACTAGGGGACCACGTTATTAGAATATATTTAAAATGGGCAATATTATGTGGAAACTATTTTAAAAGGATCATTCACTATTTGCGTTTTCTTTGTGGCCTTTAAACTTTTCATATTTGCATTTGAGCTAAATCTTTAGAAACTTACTTTCGAAAATCCAAAAATTGTTCATGTGAAAGATTTCTTATAAGTACTACTTGTAGCCCTCTTTCAACTAGTATCAAAGCCCTCTTTCAACTGGTATCAAAGCTATGTGACTAAAAATAATTAAAATAATTAGCTAATTGATAATTAATTAGGTTAATTAACCGTGATTAATTATGATTAATGCTAGAATCATCACCTGCTTGCCCTGGACCAAATTATTCACATATGGTTCACTCACCAGAAGGCCTTTCTCCAATAGCACCTCAATTAAACTATATTACTGATATAGTTTTAGAATTAAAAGTAGAATTAGCTAAAGGTAAGACCGAAGTGAAGGCGCTTAAAAAGCAAATATTGATAATTCACCTTTCTCTAGTTAATGAAGTAAGATATAGCGGAAAAGTTACTTCCAGTATTAGTACCCCTTTTCAACATAAGTATCCTTTCCAAAACCCAAAAAACATGATTCCCTTTCCTTTGCATTAAATAAAAATCCAAAAAGAAGGAGAAAAATTCGGTGAAAAATCAGCTGAAAAAGCAGAAAAAGAAGAAGAAGATGGAGTATAAGCAATATACTCTGGACGAACCACATGATATGTTCAATAAAGAACAAAAGCCAGAAGAATTAAACAAAATCATGGTCGCAATTAGTGACAAACATGACGTTTTATCCGATAATAATGAAGAGAATAATAATGTCCAATTAAAAGAAGAAATATATCAGCAGATGAACCATATTAAACTTGATGATCTTAATGCAATGCCTTTAGAAGAAATTAGAAGAAAACTAAATAAAAAACATGGTAAAATGACTACTAAAGATGAGATTAATGAAATTGGAGAAGAACTTAACTTCAATGAAATACAGATCAATCTAGTCAATAATGTTGTTACTAAACCTGAAGAATTTTGGGGAACTTTCTAGATGAAATACTCATTTCTTAAGACCTAGGTACGTTCCAGCAGGTCGTATAATCAATTTTTCTTTTGGGTTTATTCCAAAGAAAATTACAACTTTTGAAGAAATTGACCTTACTCCAATTAGTCAAGCAAGATATATCTTAAACATTGATGTAGCCCGTAATAGAGAAGAAATATTTGAGCATTGGAAAAGAGGCATGAATAGTATCTTAAATTTAAATACTATATGGATCGCTATCAATTTCTTAAACTACATCGAATATAGTTTTTCTGACACTGTAGCTGACTGGTATGATTCATTAATTGAAGAAGGTAAAAATACCTTTAGAATGATGGATACACCAGCCAAAATGTTCAAAAATCTACGTAAAGAAATTGAAACCGAGCTCATCAGAGCTAAACTTGATTTCGAAAAAAGGGAAAGAGAATGACAAAGAAATATTAATAACATAGAATTATGGGATATGAGATATCTAAAAAATTATGTTGCTGAATTTAGTCAATATTATTACAAAATTGGGCATAATAAAACCAATATTGGCATGTTCTATGATAAATTGCCATATCTTATAAATTTCATAATTAATGAAAAATACATTGCATATCTGGAACGAACAGATGTCATTGATATCCTTGGCTCTAGAATCTCTTATATAAGAAAATAGGTCAATGATCAATGTCTTAATCTTCAAAAGCAAAAGAAAATTAAGAAGCAATTCCTAACATGCTGGGATTCATCTCACCAATGGAGAAAAGAACCTCAGAGAAGACGAAAAATAAAATTTTATAAGAAAAATAGTTTTAATAAGCAAAGGGGAGAGAAATATAAAAGAAAATACTATAACAAACTAAGTTCTCAAAACATAGATTTTTTTGGAAAGCAGCTTATTGTCCTATAGGGAAAAACAATTGCAAGTGCTGGGCATGTGGAGAAGTAGAACATTATGCTAATGAATGTAAAAATAGGAAGAATAATAAATTTATTGAAACCTTAGGAAGCCTAGATTATGTTGAGCTCAGTGAAGATGCGGCTTTAGACCTAACCTTAAGTAATAACAAAGGAATTGTTGAAATCATATTGGACAATGAATATGAAAAAAGTGATTATAAAGAAGCAAGTCATTTGATGGAGAGTAGCTCTGTCAGCCTTGGTGATCTTCAAAGAGAAGAATTTGTGGTCAACAATGATCTTGAGGAAGTTAAAAGAGATTGGGTTCTTCTCATAATTCAAAAAGATATGATCTATAGAAAATCCATTTCAATTGAAAAGCAAATACGTATGTGAAATGATTGAAGGAGATCTGGAGATAAAGGATTGTGAGTATGACGTTGAGGAAATTAATCTCATTAATTAGAAAAATATCCTTAAGCATAACAAAGATAGAAAGTATATGTATATCCATGTCGAAAGTGTCCAAGTTCAAATAACTCTATTATAATATTATAGTAAAGATATTGATCTTTGTACTTTACTATGTGACATTCAGCACACCAAATTTAACAATCAAATTATCATAGGGATAAAGATCAATTTATGTAATGATTCGGCAGGATTCAATTATCGACCTAGATATTATGTGAATCTAAAGGATGAATTTGCTAAAAAATTTTATCCCTTAAGATAAAAACAGTTAGGATGGACATGAAAAGAGGAAGATATCCTTTAAGGATATTTTGAAAAATTATCTACAAATTAAATAATACCATAGACCCAAAGACTAAGGTAACAATGATAGAAGCAGAAAAACTTAAAAGTCCTACCCCATATGCAAAAAATCCAGAGGATTAAGTCTAATCCTGAGGAGATAAAAATTGATCGTTCATGGATATCTAGCTTCGCCAACCCTTCAAAGACCAACAAGAAAAATATAATAAAAAATTGATGAGGAGGATAAAATCACCATTAAACCCAGAATTGTTAAGAAGCATGAGTAAAAGATCAGATTGGGGACAAGGATCTTCATCAGCTAAAGAAGAGCTTGAAGAAGATGATCCAATTAGCCTGGCTAGTAAAATGAGTAGAATGAGTTTTGAACCTGTAAGACCTAATATAGATCGAATTATGAGTCTAGAAAGAAAGGCCATTGGATACAAAACAAGAACTGTTAGTGAACCAATTTATGAGGATGAATTAGTCAAAAACATGAATATGAAGATATGCTATAAAGCTACCAATACAAACCCTAATAGTATCTATATCCCAATAAAGGTATGTTTAGAGGGATATAATAAATATGAACTATGTGCTTATATAGATAGTGGTTGTTCTGTATGTTTTGAAAAAAGATCACTATTTCCTGAGTTTATGCAGAAAAGAGCTAAAAATCCTTTATAAGATTATATTATGAGCCACAGTGAAGCCATAAAGAGATAATCTATAAAATTAGGAGGAGTTCAATGCATCATATTCGTTGTATAGGATACTGATCAACCCTCCCATCATATGATTATTGAAAATAATTTTCAAAGATTATATTCTCTATACACCCAGACCATAAACCAGGTAATATTCATAATAAATGGTCACTCCGTTCTTATTGAAAAATTAAGTAAGGCATACACCCATCAGAAGATTGAGTTCATACGCAGCCAGCGTGGTGAGAAAGTAATGTCTGCACAATGCGAAGTAGCATTAACAATTTCTTTGCTCGAGTTATCTATTAAAGAGCAGATTGTTTAACAACAAGAAAAATTATGCAAAGAAACCTACTCTGATGATCCACTAAAATTTTGGGGTAAAGATAAAACCTCTACAAAAATTGCTCTATTAAATTCCAATACTATTATTCGAGCAAACCAAATGATATATACACACCAAGATATCCAAAAATTTAATAAATAAATTAAAGAACTTCTAGATAAAGGATTAATCAAGAATAGCAAGAATCCTCACACTTGTCCCACTTTCATGGTAAGAAATCATGTAGAAGAAAAAAGAGGAAAAGTAAGAATGGTAATCAATTACAAAAAGTTTAATGATAATATTGTCTTTGATGGTTATTATATTCGTGACAGAACAGTCATTTCAACAGAATTTAAGGAGCCTCTTGGTTCTCGAAAATAGATTGCAAAAGTGGTTATTGGCATATCAAAATGGATGAGGAAAGCATTCCTTTAATTGCATTTAGTGCTCCACAAGGACATTATGAATGGATAGTAATTTCATTTGGTCCTAAAAATGCACCCCAAGTATTCCAAAGAAGAGTGGATAACATCTTTAAAGACTTTAATCATTATTGTTTAGTTTACATCGATGGCATTCTTGTCTTTTTCAAAGCCAATATCTTAGCTGCCACACAAAGATGCATTGATCATGGTATTATACTCGAAAAGAATAAGTGCATTTGTGCTGAACAAAAAATTGAGTTCCTAGGCTTAGAGATAAAAGTTAGACAAATCATCCTACAAAAGTATATTTTGAAAAAAGTAGAAAATTTTCCTGAAAAAATTGAATATAGGAAGCAGCTAGAAATATTTCTCAGATGCCTCACCTATCCTTTAGATTTCACTAAAGATTTAGTTAAATTAAGAAAGCCATTGCAGTAGAAATTCAAGAAAAAAGTAAGTTGGACATGAACCACTAATGATACAAAGATCATTCAAAACTTCAAAAAGATGTGTAAAAATCTTCCTGTTCCTAATTTGCCTAATGAAGGAGATAATTTAATTTTTGAAACAGATGTCAGCAATGCGCACTGGAGTGCGGTACTTAAAATCAAAGAAGGAGAAAAACTCTGCAAATGTTGTGCTGGAAGTTTTAATAAGGTAGAATGCAACTATCCCGCAATAAAAAAAGAAATCCTTGCAGTCATAAGGGGAATTGAAAGGTTCCTAATTTTTTAGCTAGAAAATCTTTTCTTATTCGATCTGATTGCAAAGAAATACTTGGTTTTGTGAAAAAGATTTTATCAAACATGCAAGCATAAGGGCGACTCCTGCATTAGTAATTATAGCTTAACCAGTTTTTCTTCTCCATTGAACATATACAGGGATCGAAGAACTCTCTGACAGACAGTTTAACTCGAGAACTCGCCAATGGTAATCATCAAAGCCGAATTTCTGCCAGAAAAGGAGGAAATCCTTAATGAAATGTCATTCCTACTGGAACGGGTGTCTCCTTCTAGTAAAGTCCTTATTGATAACCCAGAATTTCATATCAAAAGTATATCACGTTTTGATCTACTATCTACTGCCTACCTAATAGCCTAAAGATTTTCCCTTTTAGAGTTACAAGTTAATTACTTTAGATGTCCCTATGATATCCAAGAAAAAATAAGTTCTCATGTTCAAGAAAAATGGTTTAATGAATGGTATGCAGCCTGTATTAACTTTTATCATCATTATTCCTATGATATTTGGGAGTCTTACGAAACAACTATCTACTTTCCCGATAAATCTGAAGTCGGTGGTGTCAGTTTCCCAACAAATTCAATCTCTCCAAATCACCCCATCATTAAAGCCTGAGAATATGGGATAGTACTTTACTTCATAGAAATTCCAAATCCAAAGTTCCCTTTCTTCTCAAGGTTAACAAGGTTTCAGCAATGCATGTTCTGAAGAATCCTTTGGATCCTTACATCTCCTGATGGCCCAATAAAAATTCTAGTTCGAAGATGCCTAAATTTGGAAGTGTTTAGGGCATTAATCAAATATGAAAACGAAAAAACCAAGTCAGCCCATTGTCTTATTCAGATTGTTGATTACGACAATCTCGATGATCAACGACAAGAATGGGTTCTTGAACAACTAGTACATCTAGTTACTGATCCTGCTTTGGTAAGAACTACTGGAATTTTTAACATTTATCATTAATGTTCGGCATTAATAGAAATGAGAAAAATATTAATGCATTATGGAAACATTACTTTCACCTATAGTAATGAGTTCAAAAAATACATGAAAGTGGGAAGAGCAGTGTTTGAAGATATTTTTGATTATCTCTTCGACATTGGAACTGGAAAGTTCTTATTAGAAAAAGAAAAGAAATATCTTTTTGAGTTATTTGAGAAATGGGATCCAGAGCACCCTCAATTAGATGAAGGTTTTGATGATTACCTAGACAATGATAGTATAGAAGACATAATTGGAGATAAAGGTATACAGAATCTCAATAACTATGACTAATCTTATCGTCATTAAAAGCTCTGAAAAGTAGCTGTCCCATTATTGTACTATGTTGACAAGTGTCTGGTTCATAAAATAAAGAAGTGTATTGTAACCATCAGTATGTACTATAGCCGTCAGTGTATAATGTAGCCATATGAAAAATCAGTATCTACGGTAGCCATTAGGGCATTCTATGTACTCCTAACCCTCTATCAAAGGAGGTCGAGTACTGAAAAGGGACACGGTCATTTGAGCATTTTTGAGCAAAAAAGCAGTCAGGATTCTCTATTTTTCTATGAGCAAGTATCTCTAATGATCTTAGCTTAAAGTCCCTCTTTAAGCTTTCCATTGTAATATTTCCACTTTCAAGCTTTCAACAAAAGAAGTTTTCCTAGTAGGGAACGTTGTCCGATTGAACCTTATGTCTTAAATAGTATAATTTCTTGATTAAGGTCTAACTATTCTTTAAAATATATAAAACTTAATTAGTGACTACGGTCTGAGGTAGGAAACAAAAGGGATCTATGCTATGTTTGATCTAAGGAACATAGGATTGAGATTAGCAATTTCTGTAAACCGAAAGCTAGAGAATGCCGAAGTCTAGCGCCGACTAAGTTTAGGTGATGGTCAAAACTCATAAATTAAGCTTCAATTATATTACTAAGCATAGCAGGCTGTTAGTAACAAAAAATATAATATTTATGATATAAGTAGTAGATTGTGATAACTAGTACTAATAAAGTCATTATAAGAAGTCTAAACAAAAATATAAGCTTAGTTTTATTAATAAGTACCAAAAAGTTGAATATTTGTGTGTTAAACATTATTTTAGACAAAAATTGCAAATTTAGAAAATTCAGAGACTAAGTTGCAAAGAAAATTTGGGACTAAGTTTACAAAAAATAGCAGGTACTTGAGAACACATTCTAAAAATATTGACCTCCAAAAATTATTCCAATAGAATCAGGGTATTCTACAGTCATAAGTCGACATATATATATATATATATATATATATATATATAT
>JAKOGI010000710.1:0-22500 GCA_029747015.1 Carnegiea gigantea
CCTCAAAGGCATCGACAGTGGAGACCGTCTGGCTGGTAGACCACCAAGGTCTATACCGCCACCTTTCTAGGGTTAGGGTTTCGGGGTAGATTAGCGGTTAGGGTCGCGGGTCTCACTAAATAGCCGCCTGCTAATCATCCATGAATTCGATTTATCATAATCGCATCTAGAATCACGATTTTGGATACAGAGTAACAACAGTCAACTAATTACTATTAGTTTAGGCAGAATCATGTTCATGGCCAAATGATTAATCTTTAGCCAATTCTTGACACTGGATTTACGGAAACATGCTTAAAAAAAAAATATCAACTGGGGCATAATGGACTTCGGTTATTAGTAAAAAAAAAAAAATTCAATCTTTTAGTCATTTTGAGACATCAAAATCACAGAAGCATGAATTTTTGTCCAATATTCCAGATGCATAATTTTGAGCAATTTACGATGAACATATCATCAGAAGAAAAAATTGGGTTTGGGGCATAGAAACAGAACATCCATGAATCTGATTTAAAACAAAAAACTCAGTTCGTTCTTGATTGTGGATAGCAGACACATAGGCATGCTATTAATTTGCATAATTACAGAAATTAGGCAATTAATCATATAAAGGAGCATGCTTTAACAAAAACGATTATTAACTTATTAATCGGGACTAATTCGAACAGTTTGGACTCTGATACCACTGTAGGAAGAATTAGGACTAACCTAAATGCGAAAGCGTACTGTTGGTAATAATCCACGATAATAAAGAAATCCAGTTACGCGAATAATAATACCGAGCGGCTACTAGAGTCGCTCAAGGGATGTCCACGTCCTAAACCTGAATACCCGACAGTGATGGTAGGGCAACCGTAGGGAGGAGGGGAGGAGAGTATGATCGTTTTTTTTTTTTTTTGGTCTCTTGGCTGACCCTCCCAAGCGCGCCTCCTTTTATAGGCAATGGGAGGGAACAACTAGAGTTTAAGGCAATCGTTTTGTGGCCGTCGGGCCTCAACTAATAGGCCCGTCCAACAGATTGAAACTGGAAATAATTTATAGCACATGATCTTGATTGCTCGGATATTATAGAGGATATATTTGTGGACATAGTATCATTGCCAATGTAGAATCCATGTGACCAACCTTATTTAAGAGGGCGAGACTCTTACACCTTTTTCCACCCTTCTGTCCTATTACCTATACTTGCTCATATTTTAACTCATTTTCCGAAAGCTTTTTGTTATTAGGTTCTCGGTTTGCTCCAAGCTCTGTAATTGCAAGGCATGTCTCTTTATTGGTTTTGTTCTTTTTTATCTGAGTAGATATGATATAAAATTATAAATCTCAAAATTTATTAGATCTTGGAAGAAATTTCCTGAAATTTTAACATCTAAAAGCCATAGATGATAAAAATAGAAAGCCATGAAATTATAGTATCATAGTAGATGGGCAGAACATAGCTGTTAAAGCTGTTAAATTTTGTTGTCCTTGGGAGAAGAACTTTCGCTGTCTTCTTTATTGCACCCAAGATTTGTGTAACCAGTCATCTTCACCAAATCCAGTCCATTCGGGGAATGCCATAATTAACATGCTTAAGTTAATGTGTTCCTTTCCCACATAACACTTCCGAGTCGCAACGATTATTCCAATGTTTGCGACATGGATTTTGATGAAATTAAAGTTTTGCACTTTTGCTTCAGTTTCAGTTCACTTAAACATGGTCCGATGTCCGTCTTCATCAATACTCTATGTAAATACAAAATCAATAAGCTGAGCTAAGTATTTAGTTATGTAAAAGCAATGACTAAGAGAAGATGGATAGAGTGACTACATCTTTTCTTTTATAAGATTTTACGGCAGGCTTGTCATATGTCCTCAATGGCAGCTTCAGTGCAATGTCAAAAAAGATCCTGATGTTTAACTATATGAAGCTGATCAATCTCAACATCTACATGACATCTGGTTGGATGTAATGTAATGGCAATATAATATAATCATGATTGCATAATTTGTGGTAATCGTGGTTCATGATTACGGGTAACTGTGTGATTACAATACTCTTGTACAACCAAACATGCTAATGGAAATACCATTACAATTTGATTGCATTACAAGGTTGATTATCCAACCAAACAAAACAATAGTATCTTCGCGTTCTAGATTATCTTTTTGGAGGGACAAAATTTAAAGCCACACATAAGTGCATTAATGCATTATGCATGAGACATAGCAATTGCATAACCTTTTTAAGGCTGAAGCTCATGTCATCTAATGTAGATTTTTTAAAAAATGAAAAAGAAAAATGTGTACTTACATATATACTCGCTCTAATACATAAATTTTGTCAAAATATTGGAAACTAGAGAAGATAAGGGAACCTTATTACATATGTTGTGTCCCATTAATATCTTCCCTTTTAGACAGTTACAAAATAGAATAGCGATTTTAATAAGATGCTTATCCCTATTTTACGATAGGCTTATAAGGGACTTAACAACCATTGAGGTATCTCCAATGGGAAAAACTTGACAAGTTTTACTGGAGAAGGGATTACCTTTTTCATGAAGTTTTAGTGAATGATAAAGTTTGTGAAGCTAATAGGCAATGCATACAATGATAAGGAAGTAGGTAATAACTCTGCAGATTCCAAAAATTATGCATTCCTCAGAATGTATAGATGCAAAATGCAAACACAATAAAGTGTTTGAACCTTAGTCACCTTGTATGTTGGATGCAAAGACAAAAGCTCCCCCGTCAGCAAGTAGCTTACCTATAGAGTTACCAATTCTTTCACCACAAAAAGTCCTTACATATCAAACAGATTTTTAAACCAAAAACCCACTAGAATAATGATGTAATTGCCACATAACTGCTGCCCCCTTGCCAATATTCTCTTGAGATGGATGACTCGTGTCATTTCCTGACCTGTGCTTCAGTTCTTGAAGTCTTCTGTCAAGAATCTCCTTAGTTCTTTTCCCTCCATTTCTAATATACTCGTCGTAGAAAAAGATGGCTGCTAGTAAGCTCATGCTGAATTTCTCTTTTACCATGCTCCAATCCCATTCCCTCTTCTTGTTTCCTACTTGTTGACTTTCATCATGCAACCAAAGTAATTTCTCCCACATAAGTTTGAAGACTGACATGAAAAACAATCCCATGTAAAGTCAACTGCTTTAGACTGATGGAAAAGAGAACACAGGTTTGATAGGCAGCTTTCCTCTATTGCCGTCTTTTGGCAGAAGTCATCTTTGCAAGCTAATTGACTGTACATCTTTTCCTTCGCAGGCCTTCTCAGTTTGTGATGCACTGGAGTCCATCAGTGAAGATAAAGTCTCCTATTTTCTGTTTTCACCAAATCTGTCACCGGTGTTTGGCAGCATGAGAAAATAATTCCCTGCTTTCCTAAATTTTCCCGGTTGTAAACAGCCTTGTTTCATTTGCGAGATGTCAAATGGCATTGGGTAAGGAGGGATAATACTCAGTTTTCATAACGTCATTTGCACAAAATAGAACCCAAAATTTGTTGCAAATGGAAGTACATTTGACGAACTCAAATTTAACATGTCCAATCCCGATCGAGTTACTAAGTTCTTTTCCGGATCCAAAACCTGGCCTGAGTTTGCAAGCTAAAGATGACACCCTTGGTTAGTTGAACTCTACCTCGAATACATGATGAGAATTTGTACTCCCAATATGGTCGCTTTGTTGATTATATTTAGTTTTGATGATAACAAATCCAAGTGTAAAAATTTGTCCAAGTAATGTTGCTTCGAACACGATCTCCAAACAGGCCTAACTGGTGTTTGTGATCTTTATTGTATTAAATGGTTTGCTACATGTGAGAACAAGTCTTCTAGACAGGTTTTACTTGGTGATTCCATATTAAGTCAAGAACACCATCTCGACAGTTGATTGTAAAGCGTGTTCCTGACCTCTAGCAATGCAAAGAACAACCCCAGCAAACAAGGTGGCCTTGGTGTTCACAGCAACTCTACAAATCTCGGACAAGATGACTGGTTCAAAACAAGAAGTCTTGGGCATATAGGTTTTATTTAATTAGACTCTTGTTAATATGCCAATATTGAAAACATCATTTTAAACACCTCTTGAATCGGTATTTGCGCTAAAGTACTTCAGAACACCATTTGCGAACAACCCTGCAAACAGGGTGCCTAGGGTGTTTCTGAACTGCAGTGGCCATATCCGATTATTTTTGAAAATTCATTTTGGTTGGCCAAGATCTCCAGAGTACTTTCTTTGAATTTCAAAATTGCTATTTTTCTGGAGAGGATAGTTCTTAAAAATATTATGGAGATTTGCGAAAATAGGTTTGGGAGATTTGCCAAATCAAAAGATTCCTATGACTATATTTTCGGATTTGGTAAAAGCTGAAAATCTATTTAAACCTCTTCACGGCTATGGAAAGATAAGGGTTATCTTTTAAGATAACAAAATCCCTTATATTTTGGGATAAATTCATCATTAGCCGTTGGAGAATATATTTTGTTTGCAAATCATTTTCCATACTTAGCTGAGTCTTTGGTTTTGACCGTTGGACCTTGTGTTTAAAAACCGCAGCTTTTCTCTCCCATAGAGAAGCCAAGAAGCAGATAGAAAAAACTCAGACTGAAAAAGAGAAGCAACACAGCTTTCTGAAAAATCTGGAAAAAATCAGAAAACTCGGTTTTCACATTAAAATTCTTGAGCTTCATTCTGAAAAGCAAAACCGTGACATGCTGTGTTTGATTTGAGTTTTCAAACCATTGGCATAATAGGATCTTCATTGTACCTTACATCTGCTTAGGGAGAAGCACCCCCTGTAAGGTGTTTGTAACCCTGATCTTGGATCAGAAAAGTGAGTGAGTGTGTCCTAGTCGTGTGGACTTGGACGGGTCTAATCTTGCGAAGGTTGGACGTGGTGTAACCTGTCTTTGGGAAGAAGGTTACGTGGTTGCAAGTTGTAACAAGGTGTGTTACATTTGTAACGTGTGAAACCCGTTAGTGAAAGTGGTTAAATCCTACACGAGGTAGGTCGTGGTTTTTCACACCTCAATTGGGCTAGAGGTGTTTTCCACGTAAAAATTGTGTGTGCTTTATTTTCCGCATTTATCTTGGTGATTTTTGCATCTGCAATATTTGAGAACACCCGGTGCAAACAAGCTATCAGGGTGTTTGTCATTTGAGAACAACCTCTGTGAGGGTGTTTGTTATTTATAACGCGAAAATCAGACACCACAATTCACCCCCTGTTGTGGTTGTATACTCACGAACTCAACAAGTGGTATCAGAGCAGGTTCTCTTACAAAAGGTTAACACCTTGAGAGATTCTGAAGATGAGTACCCCACAAGGAATTCTTGAAGGGCAATCCATTACTCGTCCACCCTATTTCAACGGCCAACATTATAGTTTGTGGAAGAATAGGATGGAGAACTATATTCAGGCAGAAGATTATGAATTATGGATGCTCATCAAGAACGGTCCCCTTGTTCCCACCAAGGTGCTTGAAGATGGTAAGAAGGTTCCCAAGGAATCCATAGAGTTTGATGCCGAGGACTACAAGAAAATGGAGAAAAATGTCAAGGCCAAAAAGCTTCTATATTTTGGCCTAGGACCCGATGAATACACTCGCATCTCTGAGTGTGAATCAGCCCAAGCTATCTGGAATGCTCTGCAAATTGCTCATGAAGGTACGAGTCAAGTTAAACAATCTAGAATTGAGCTACTTATGCGACAATATGAGTTGTTTGATATGGGTGATCATGAAACTGTGATGGACATGTATACACGGGTCACCCACATCACGAACGAGTTAAAATCCCTGGGAAGATCTTTCACCACTGAAGAGTTGGTGAGGAAAATCCTCAGAATTTTACCTCGCACGTGGGAGGCCAAAGTAACAGCCATCCAAGAGGCTAAAGACATGAACCATATCACCCTCGACGAGTTGATTGGTAATCTCCAGACCTATGAACTCCGAAAGAACTCACAGCAAAGAGAGGAGCAAAAGAAGGATCGTGGGCTTGCCTTGAAAGCACATGAGGACACTGACTCTGACCTTGAAGATGAAGAAATGGCCCTAATGTCCAGAAAATTCAAGAAATTCTTCAAAAAGGTCAAGGAAAACAACAAAAGAAAAGACTTCAGCAAGTCCAGAAACACCTCCAAAGAACAGCTCACAGGGTGTTTCAAGTGCGCAAACCAGATCACTTAGTCAAAAATTGCCCTCTGCTTCGAGAAGATCAGACGCCCGAACACCCTCGAAAACAGGTTCGAAAACACCCTGTAAATAATCTGGGCAAGCGATTCTCGAGAGCTATGCTGGCTGCTTGGGGAGATTCCTCTGAGGATGAAGGAGAATCTGAAGCTGAAGAAGGGGTCGTAGCACTTATGGCACAAAGTGATTCAGATTCAGATGATGAATCAACAATCAGCCTCTCAGATCTCAAGAGCAAGGTACATGGTCTTAACAAAGCTACTTTAGAAGAACTTCTATATAATTTGATAGACACTTGTGCTGATCTAAAAAGAGAAGTTCGTGACCTAGAACTTGAAAATGAAATTCTTAAAAATGAAAACCTCGGTTTACATGAGAATATTAACTTGCTCAAAGAAAACCTCTTTATAAAAGAAGGAGATTATTCTCGAATGGAGGAAAAACTCTTTGAGGTAGAAGGAATGGTTGAGTCCTTGCTCAGGGAGAACAAAGGTTTGCATGCTGATATAGAAAAATTGGAAAACGAGCTTACCACAACCAAGCGCTGGAACGAGTCCTCACAAGCCCTTGATTGGTTAAACACTCACCACAGTCGAAACAAAAAGGGACTTGGGTATAAGCCTAAACGAACAGTCTACCCAATTCACAAAAAGTATGTGGGATTACCTGAAAACATTGTTTGCTTTCATTGTGGCAAAACGGGTCATTATAGATACACTTGCCCTTTAAGAAAACATGCCAATGAAAAGAATGAAAGGTATGTGAAACAAATCTGGATTAGAAAAGATGAGCTTTACATGTCTAAAAGAATGGGACCCAAGTGAATCTGGGTTCCCAAAACTAACCTGTGATTTGTTTTGCAGGCTGAAGTGAGAGAGAACAACCTTACGAACAACCCCACTAACACCCTTGGAAACAGGCAGTTGTGGTTTGTTGATAGTGGGTGTTCACGGCACATGAATGGTGAAAGATCAAACTTTCTCTCACTTACAGCTCTGAATGGTGGGAGTGTAGCATTTGGAAACGGCAAGTCTGAGACAATTGTCGGTATAGGTAATATTGGTAAAACTCTCTCCCACTCAATTGATAATGTGCACTTAGTTGATGGGTTAAAGCACAATTTGCTAAGTGTGTCCCAACTGTGTGACAAGAACAACCTAGTACTGTTTTCAAAAACACGTTGCTTGGTTGTGAATGACGACACAGGAGATGTTGTGTTGAGGGGGAAGCGATGTCAAAATGTTTATAAAGTTTGTATTTCCACTCTTCCCCAAAATAATCTGACTTGTTTAAATGCATTAAATGATGATATAATGCTATGGCACAAGAGACTAGGTCATGCAAGCCTATCTTTGTTAAACAAACTTGTTTCAAAGATTTGGTTGTTGGACTACCTTCCATCAAGTTTAATGATGACAAGGTATGTGAAGCTTGTGCAAAAGGCAAACAAGTCAGATCTTCTTTTAAATCGAAAAAATGTGTAAGCACTACTCGACCTCTAGAATTATTACACATTGATTTGTGTGGTCCCATGAGGGTAACCAGTAGAGGTGGGAAAAAGTATGTGCTTATTGTAGTGGATAATTACTCTCGATTTACTTGGACCTTGTTTTTGGCATCCAAAGATGAAACCTTTGAGAATTTTATTGCCTTTCTCAAAAAGGTTGAAAAGAGAGTAGGACACTCTTTAATTAGCTTGAGATCTGATCATGGAACTGAGTTTGAAAATGCAAGTTTTATTAACTATTGTAATGAACATGGTGTTGATCATAACTTCTCAGCCCCAAGAACACCCCAACAAAATGGGGTGGTTGAGCGCAAAAATCGAACCCTGGAAGACATGACCAGAACAATGCTTATAGCTAGTGGTCTTCCTAGGTATTTCTGGGCAGAAGCATTGAACACCTCATGTTACATTATAAATAGATGCATGATCAGACCCATTTTGAGCAAAACTCCTTATGAACTTTTCAAGGGCAGAAAACCCAATATTACGCACCTAAGGACATTTGGTTGTAGGTGTTTTGTGCATAATAATGGGAAGGATGCCTTAGGAAAATTTGACCCTAGGAGTGATGAGGCAATATTCCTTGGCTATTCTTCTCACAGCAAGGCATACAAAGTCTTTAACAAAAGAACCTTGTGTGTTGAGGAAAGTGTGTATGTGCTTTTTAATGAATCTAACGTGTTGAGTGAGAATGATGCACAGGAAGATGAACTTGAATTAGGTCTTGTTCGAAAAGAAGTGTTGCTCCAAGATAAACGAGGTAAGAACACCATGGAGAAAACAACTCCCGAAGGTGTTCCTCAGAACAGCAGGCAAGGTGAACACCAAACAGGGAAAAACACCGCTGAACCCTATTCGGAACCGTGTTCTTCAGGAATAGACTTACAAACATGTGCAGAAACAGGCTCGAGAGATGATCGTAAGCATTATGTTACGACTAGAGTAGAGCATGGGTCTGTGGATCCTCTTACTCCACGACCATGGAAGCACCATAGTTCGCACCCTCTTGATCAAATCTTGTCAGATATTAATACTGGAGTGCAAACTAGATCTAAACTAAAGAATTTTTATGCTTTCTATGCTTTTCTTTCTAACATTGAGCCAAAAAGTGTGAATGAAGCTCTTGCAGATTCAGATTAGATCACGGCTATGCAAGAAGAGCTTCATCAATTTGAGAGAAACAAAGTATGGCACCTTGTACCTAAACCTGCAGAGAGATCATTGGAACCAAGTGGGTGTTCCGAAACAAACTGGATGAGTCAGGAACAGTCACTAGGAACAAGGCACGGCTGGTTGTACAAGGATACAATCAAGAAGAAGGGATCGATTATGAAGAAACCTTTGCACCAGTTGCTAGAATTGAGGCTATTCGAATCTTAATAGCCTTTGCAGCTCATATGGAAATCAAGCTATATCAAATGGATGTTAAAAGTGCATTCCTAAACGGATACCTTAAAGAAGAGGTGTATGTCAAACAACCCCCTGGTTTTGAAAATGGTGATTTTCCAAATCATGTTTTTAAACTTGACAAGGCACTTTATGGTTTAAAACAAGCTCCAAGAGCTTGGTATGAACGGTTGTCAAGTTTTTACTTGAAAATGATTTTAGAAGAGGCAAGGTAGACAATACCTTGTTTCTAAAATCTAAGGGGGAACATTTTTTGATTGTCCAAATATATGTTGATGACATCATATTTGGTGCAACTCATCATGATTTATGCAATGAATTTTCAAATATGATGAGGAGTGAGTTTGAGATGAGCATGATGGGTGAGCTTAATTTTTTCTTAGGCTTACAAATCAAGCAAACTCCAAACGGCACCATGATCCATCAGCAAAAGTATATCAAGGAGTTACTTAAGCGTTTTGGGATGGAGTCAGCCAAACCCATAGACACTCCTATTTCTCCTTCAACCAAGTTGGTTATGGATGATGGGAGTCCCTCAGTTGAGGAGAAACTCTATAGGGGTATGATTGGGTCACTCTTATACCTAACCGCTAGTAGACCTGATATTGTTTTTAGTGTTGGTTTATGTGCCCGTTTTCAGTCTAACCCTAAGGAAACTCATCTTAAGGCTGTTAAACGGATACTAAGGTATTTGAAACATACACCCAATTTAGCTTTATGGTATCCTAAAGGTTGCAATTTTGATCTTGTTGGATATGCTGACGCTGACTATGCTGGATTCCTAGTTGATAGAAAGAGTACCTCAGGTATGGCTCACTTTCTTGGACCTTGTTTGGTATCTTGGGCTACCAAGAAGCAACATTCAGTTGTCATGTCCACAGCAGAAGCTGAATATGTTGCAGCAGCTTCATGTTGTGCTCAACTGTTGTGGATAAGGCAATAGCTTAAGGACTTTTGTGTTGACATTGGATGCATTCCTATTTTTTGTGATAACACAAGTGCAATTAATATTGCCAAAAATCCATGTCAACATAAAAGAACAAAGCATATTGACATTCGACATCATTTCTTGAGAGACAATGTTGAAAAGGGTTTAATCTCTATGAATTTTTGCTCAACGGAAAATCAAATTGCTGATATATTCACTAAAGCACTCGCTAGAGATCATTTTGAAAGAAATAGACTGGAACTAGGGTTGGTGAGAACACCCTGAGATACCTGTTTCCAGAACATGAGCTGGGTTTGGTAAGATCAACCTTTACACCCTGTTCTCTCCCCCTGTTTGCAAATTTTGTTAATAACAGATGTGATTGCATACACCCGAATTGCGTGCATTTTTTTTTTTGTCTCTTATCTACTTAGTACAGCATAAGGGGATGTACTGGAGCCGTCTTAATGCCATTCAGTCGTATCAGATCAGACGGCAAAGAACAGGTACGCCCCTTGGTTGCTCGGTGTGTTTTCTTTCCTTCCCAAGGCACAAGATGTTAATGCTCCTACCCGTTGCAAATCAAGAGATCTTCTCAAAGATTCGGCTGCTCTCTCTCTCTCTCTCTCTCTCTCTCTTTATATGCCCTGTTCTCAGTACTATCGTTCATCTCACCCTCAAGCAAAAACCGAACATCCTGCAAACACCTTAAACCCTAATCTCTCTCTTCTAGCAACAATGGCTTCCAACAACTCTTCTCAATCAAAAGCCCTCGTTCTTGCAGCCTCAATCCCTGCTCCCCCTCGCCCAATTCTTTACAAGCCTTTCAAGTTCCTGAATCGCTTGTCCCTAAAATCAGTGGGAATGGGGATGGATGATATTCCCCTTGAATGTGGAAGGGAATTGGTGTTCCTCGTAGGGGCAATTGCTTGTCCCATTTTAGTTGAGTCAGAGGGAACAAAGTCGGGGTCTCAAGAACAATTCTTGGAAACCCCTGAAGGGTTTAATTTTGAGCCCTGTTCTTCTGGGTTGTTCTCTGACACCGCGACAGAAACAGGGGCTGCCTCTGTCGAAGGTGTGTTTGTGGAGGATCTGCATGTCGACTTCCAAGGGAAGTCGAATGAGTCGTCAGAGGAGAGTCTAGAGAAGAATTCTCTCCCTGAGGCTGAAATCTCCACTCCAGACTTTCAAACTGGAGAGAAAAGGAAGAGGGTGAAAATCGTGGCTAGGCGTAGCAGAACGCCAAGAACAAGGCCACAACCAAGGTCTCAACCCTCTCAAACTCCATCTTCTCCTCAATCCTCTAAGCCCTCTCGAAAATCTGCAAGGCTAGCGTTTCAATCCTCTCATCGTCCCTCCAAACCCTCTGCTCCTATCATCGAGGAGATTTTTTCTTCTTCTGAAGGGTTCTCGAGTTCTGACTCTGAGAACACCACCTTCAAACAGGGGACACCGGTGTTTTTCGAGTCCTCTAAGAACAAACTCCTCCAAAACCAACCAATAAACCTGCTGTGAAGCCCTCTCCTGCCAAAACACCCCTCAAGCGAAAGCCCAGAACAGCCCCTACCAGAAACTACCACCTCTGTTCCTGTCCTTAAACGCCCAAAGCAGTTCACTCCCTCTCCTATGTCTGACAAACATGCGCAGTTGCTGAAGCGCAATGTCGTCAGGGGGAAGGTAGTGAATGTAAGCTTTTTCGAGGAACAGAGTCTAGGGGTGTTCTTGAACAAGCTTCGAGCCCAGGGCTGGCTTGAGTTGTTTGCAAACACCCAGCAAGGGTGTTCTGTGCCTGAGTTGGCTGAGTTCTATGCCAACTGCTCTGTCACAAATGGGGTGGTGACAAGTGCTGTCAATGAGTGCCATTTCTCCTTTGATGCAGCCCCCCTTGGTGACATTCTGGGCATCCATTCTCGTGGATTTGCTGTGTATGTGAGGGAAGACAAAACTGCCCTGGAAACAGCCAGGCTCTTAGAGGTGTCCAAACGCCTTAGTCAAAACAGGGCCTGAGAACACCCCTCTCGGTTAAGAAGGGTGAAATGACCTCCCTGCACCAACTACTGTTTATGTTCACCATCAAGAACATAATACCGCGAGGTCAAGGGCGAAACTCAGCAGATTCCTTCGATCAATGTCTGGTGGACCTACTGGATCGGGAGGAACCAGTAAACCTCCCTGCAATCATTATTCGCCACATAGAGCGAATTGCGAACACCACCCGGGCACATGATCTTGGCTATGGGTTTCTGTTGACAAGGGTGCTTGAGCACTTTGGGATAGTGCTTATACGAAGAGTGGCGGCCCAAATCATTGATGAGATTGGGATTGACACTCTGCTAGGGTGTGGCTATGAGGTTGGCGAAGGGTCAGTCTCCAAACAGGGTCGTCGACCACCTCGACCACCTGTTTTCGGGTAACCTTCCGTCAAGGTTGAGGCTGTTCTTGAGGACAATGCTCGCCTCAAGGATGAGCTCTCAGCTGTCAAGGCTGCTCTTGCTGAGGAACGAGCTCTCTCGGCCAAACGCCATGAAGATTTGCTTGCACTTCTCTCCACTCTTGCCCCTCGCATCCCTCCTCTGCAAACGAAACCACCCCCTGCTCCCTGATTCTCTAGGCTGTTCTCTTGTTTCCTCTCATCTCAGTTTTTTGGCATTGTAATGTTTTTAATGCAATATCCCTTTATTAATGCTACTTGCACCTTATGCTCTATATTGCCTTTCTTGCATTACTCCTGTTGCTTATGCTTTTTAATGATGCCAAAAGGGGGAATAAGACCATATGGACAGATATGACCTAGCACCTAGAGGATCCCAGATATGACCTAGCACCTAGAGGATCCCAGATATGACCTAGCACCTAGAGGATCCCCATCAGCAGATCCCTATCAGCATTAAACGTTGTTAAGCGCGTTTAAATTTTGTCAATATGGTCACTTGGTTTGTCATCATCAAAAAGGGGGAATTTGTTGATTATATTTAGTTTTGATGATAACAAATCCAAGTGTAAAAATTTGTCCAAGTAATGTTGCTCCGAACACGATCTCCAAATAGGCCTAACTGGTGGTTGTGATCTTTATTGTATTAATTGGTTTGCTACATGTGAGAACAAGTCTTCTAGACAGGTTTTACTTGGTGATTCCATATTAAGTCAAGAACACCATCTCGACAGTTGATTGTAAAGCGTGTTCCTGAACTCTAGCAATGCAAAGAACAACCCCAGCAAACAAGGTGGCCTTGGTGTTTACAGCAGCTCTACAAATCTCGGACAAGATGACTGGTTCAAAACAAGAAGTCTTGGATATATAGGTTTTATTTAATTAGACTCTTGTTAATATGCCAATATTGAAAACATCATTTTAAACCCCTCTTGAATCGGTATTTGCGCTAAAGTACTTCAGAACACCGGTTGCGAACAACCCTGCAAACAGGGTGCCTAGGGTGTTTCTGAACTGCAGTGGCCATACCCGATTATTTTTGAAAATTCATTTTGGTTGGCCAAGATCTCCAGAATACTTTCCTTGAATTTCAAAATTGCTATTTTTTTGGAGAGGATAGTTCTTGAAAATATTATGGAAATTTGCGAAAATAGGTTTGGGAGATTTGCCAAATCAAAAGATTCCTATGACTATATTTTCGGATTTGGTAAAAGCTGAAAATCTCTTTAAACCTCTTCACAGCTATGGGAAGATAAAGGTTATCTTTTAAGATAACAAAATCCCTTATATTTTGGGATAAATTCATCATTAGCCGTTGGAGAATATATTTTGTTTGCAAATCATTTTCCATACTTTGCTGAGTCTTTGGTTTTTGACCGTTGGACCTTGTGTTTAAAAACCGTAGCTTTTCTCTCCCGTAGAGAAGCCAAGAAGCAGATAGAAAAAACTCAGACTGAAAAAGAGAAGCAACACAGCTTTCTGAAAAATCTGAAAAAAATCAAGAAACTCGGTTTTCACATTAAAATTCTTGAGCTTCATTCTGAAAAGCAAAACCGTGACAAGTTGTGTTTGATTTGAGTTTTCAAACCATTGGCATAATGGGATCTTCATTGTACCTTACATCTGCTTAGTGAGAAGCACCCCCTGTAAGGTGTTTGTAACCCTAATCTTGAATCAGAAAAGTGAGTGAGTGTGTCCTAGTCGTGTGGACTTGGACATGTCTAATCTTGCGAAGGTTGGACGTGATGTAACCTGTCTTTGGGAAGAAGGTTACGTGGTTGCAAGTTGTAACAAGGTGTGTTACATTTGTAACGTGTGAAGCTCGTTAGTGAAAGTGGTTAAATCCTACACGAGGTAGGTCGTGGTTTTTCACACCTCAGTTGGGTTAGAGGTGTTTTTCACGTAAAAATTGTGTGTGCTTTATTTTCCGCATTTATCTTGGTGATTTTCGCATCTGCAATATTTGAGAACACCCCGAGCAAACAAGCTATCAGGGTGTTTGTCATTTGAGAACAACCTCTGTGAGGGTGTTTGTTATTTACAACGCGAAAATCAGACACCACAATTCACCCCCTCTTGTGGTTGTATACTCACGAACTCAACACGCTTGGCCACTATTTTATGAACTAGTGGCCTACATTGCACCACTAGTTTAAACCCTTGTGCTAGGCAATCTTGTTGGAGATTATGTTGTTTATTGAGACAGTTTTGATCTGATGTTACAAGTTTCTAAGCATATAGCAAATTAGCAATACTAGTTCCATGTAAAAAGCAGCTGGATGAACCAGTTTGCTTGGATGAGACCATTGTCCTGCAAAGATATTGCAAGACAAATGTTTTAGGCATAACTTTTGAAAGTTTTTAGGTGAATACAATTCATTTCAAAAGGGATTCAAAATGTGGTGTCAGTCGTGGTAGTGGTAATGGGTACGGTATTGCAAATTTTTTTTTTGGAAAGACGCGTGTTTTGTCTATTATCAACATCCATGCCTCTTAGACTACATGAATTGATGTGTATCACCCGCTTTGATTAGCACACTCAACTTCAGAACGAACGTGGAAATGTTTTTAGCAATTCTAGTAAAAGTTTGCTATCCCACTTTGATTCTTCATATAGGCTAGGTAGTTTGAGTATCATGCTATAACTAAGCTTCTAACCACATTGTGGTTTAATAATTCAGCCAGTGCTTTGTGTTAGGTTTTTGGGCTAGCCACAAACATCACCATTCATGATTTCCTTACTTTTGGGGGTTTGCATTACTTAGGCCCTGTTCTCTTTGACTTATTTTTTGAAAAATAAATTCAGATAAATTCAGTTTAGAATTAAGTTTGGAACAAGTTTCATAAATAAGTTCAGAATTAAGTTTAGAACAAGTTTCATAAATAAGTTCAACAAATAAATTCAGAATAAATTCATAAATTTGTTCAGAATAAGCTCAGAATAAGTTCAGTAGATAAGTTCGGAATAAGTTCAGCACATAAGTTCTGAATAAGTTTAGATAGGTTCTACTCAGAATAAGTTCTGACAAAATAAGTTTAAGAGAATAGGGCCTTACATATATCACATTGAACCTAGACATAGATGAACCTTTAATATAAAAGAAAATAAAATTAAACACATGAAGCTAGAAATGAAATGAACCGGAAAAATGACTTTTGGATTTTTTTATACAATTAAAGTTATAGAAATTTATATCCTTTTTAATCTTGTATAATTGATCTAGCATTAATGTTTAACATTATAATTCATCCACGATCAATGAATTCAAACTTCACTATCAATGAACCCATTCACAATTGTCCACGGACACGTATATGCACATATATGCATCATTATGAGTTTTCCTTGGAGTGGGCAGTGGCACTTCAGTGAAAAAGCAAATAGCGGTCAATGGGACTCTTGCTAGTCAATGGTATGTGCTTCAACATTATGTGATACTAGCAATGTAGATATACTTCTCTAAGTTAGACTGTTGTCATATAATTATCTGACACACATTCTTTCATGTCAATAAGTCTAGGCCTCAACAGGTCCTTGACTAACTAAGCACCGATGTTATGACTCTAATGCCGACATTAACATTAGAAAAGATTGATATAATTTGTAATTCACTTTTGTGAGGATCTAATTGCTCCCGTTTGATATTCTACATCCGAGTAAGCATCCAAATACGATGGATAGAGTCTTTTTTTGTTAAAATAAAATATGGACTTGGAAATTCACCAAGGTTTGTCCCATAATTAACTGTGTATGACTAGACCTGACAAAACTGACCCGAAACCCAAACCGATTGACCCAGGTCCATACCCGAACGGACACCCAAAATGGGTTGAACTGATTTGGACCCAAACACCCGACGTAAACCGATCCATAACCGAACGAGATCCGAAATTGACCCACACCCAACATGATCCGACCCAAAGTGAACCCGACCCGAAGTGAACCGAAAATGGACAACCCAAACCCGACCCAGACCTGACCCGTTCTAAAACCGATCCGATTCCTACCCGCCTCAAATCGACCCGAATTAA
Source organism: Carnegiea gigantea (assembly GCA_029747015.1). Classification (NCBI taxonomy): domain Eukaryota; kingdom Viridiplantae; phylum Streptophyta; class Magnoliopsida; order Caryophyllales; family Cactaceae; genus Carnegiea; species Carnegiea gigantea. The sequence continues at coordinate 16,503 of JAKOGI010000710.1, forward strand.
CCCTAACCAAGTATACCCGACCCAAATATAACCTGAACCGAGTATACCCGGCCCGAATATAACCCGAAACCGTAATGTTGCTCAAGCATGGCTGAACTCAGTCCAGGACACATAAAGACTGAAATATACCAAAGGCAAACATCATAAAGACTGAAATATACCTAATAAGCACGACATAGATTTAATAATGATTTATGACCATTAATAAGCACAGCAAAGATTTGTTACCATTGAAGGTTCCCAAACACTATCAAAACGAGCTTTTAATTACAAACAAAGTAACTGGCATATGCATTTACTAGACCTCATCGGAAAATTTCCAGTATGGTGGAAATGTTTGTTGCTTTCCCTAAAATTTTCTGTGCATGTTGGAGGCCCTATGAAATTGCTCATGTCAGCCAATGTTTCAACAATTTGTTCAATTCATGTAAAGCTAGAACCTGATTCACTGTTTCGTTAGCTAGCAGGTTTTCTAGAGTGAACACTTTACCAGCAGAGAAATATTCCGCTAAGCTAGAACCTGATTCGGGCCCGATTAAGTTGGAAAGATCAAGAACTGAAAGGCAAAGACATAGTAACACACTTGCCTCGGAAGCTGCACAAATTTTTGATAACAAAATTCCCATCCAGAACTCGAATTCATGCCAACAATTCCCAGGTACAGAACCCGAATTCAAGCAAAAGTCATAAACCAGATGGTGAGGAATTAGTCAAAACTCAAAAGTTGGTTCCTCTGGCTGATTCACTTCATAAAAACAATTTCTATAATCATCTCGCAATCCACACGATTGCGGTTATTATCAACCCCATACTCCCTTCTCACACAACACCGACCACAAAAGATCCTCAAACCACTCATTAGTTTCGCCTCAAATCCACCCAACTACCAACCTCGGTTTCCGAATTTGCAAAAAGATAATTCAACATATCACAAGGATAATAAGCAACATATATATTCAAGCATCCATATACTCAGTGATTAACCCTAAACTAACAATATTCACTAAAACAGTTACAAATTGCTAATAGTTTAGGAAAGGGGCGAACCCACCTCGATCCAAGCTTAGGAATTGCGAATTGGCCTGATTTGGAGCAGAAACCGAGCACCGAAGGACCCAAAACCTCCCTACCGTCCGCGGATAGCCTCAACTGAACCAGAACAAAACCCTAACTTCCATTTTCTGTAAAATATGGCATGGTTGGAAAAAATTGAGGCGAGGAATTCAATGTATAGGAGAGTAGGGTTCGAATCTCACCTTGCTTGTGCGAAATCGGCCAAGTATCGGCCCTGCTCTACCTCAAATTCGTCCAACAAAGTTGCCGAAATCCACTTGGGCACGCTGCAGATGGTCGCCGACATCTGGGTATGGGAGGCAGGTGGTTGGAACCGCCGCAGATGGCCGCCGGTGAGGAGAAGATGGAGGTTGGTGGTGCCTAGCGTGCGAGTGGGAAAGCCGAAGTGCGATTGGGGGGGGTCGGGCATATGAACAGCAGGGGTGGGGGAAATTGGGTTTGACTGAAATTAAGGGGGCGAAATTAAGGGGGGAAACTAAAATTTGGCCGTGGGTTTTTGGATGGGGGTTTATTTTGACTTGGGGTTGGGGGAAATTAAAATTTACCTTTGAAAGTTGGTGGGATTTTGAAGTTGAGATAAAAAAATAGGTAAAAATAATATAAAGGTGAAAATTTTTTAAAAAGTTTTAATTTAGTAAAAAGTTAGTAGGAAATAAGATTTTTAAAAAATATACATAACAATTTATATATTAAACAGTGGGAGTTTAGTGGGAATTTAGTGGAAAATTTGCCACTACAATTAAAACAATGGAAAAACAGTGGGAAATATAATGTAGTGGAAAAACAGTGGTAAATTTGCTACTGTAATTTTTCAGTGGGAAAGTACAGTGGGAAATTCAATGATTTTTAGTAGTGTACATTTGGAGGAGTGTCAGCCCAATCTGCAATTGTAAATTTTGTCCAATTCATAACTGGGTTTGGACAGTTCGGTTATCCACATATATCCGGATCCGAATTTGTTGATAAATTCAGACAACTCAGACCCGGTTGAGTAAACCTAGATTCGATCCGATTTTCAATCCGGACATATCCGAATGTCCGAATTTCAAATTCGGAGATACAAAAACTGTCGACACCCGGTTTTTTCCAAGTCAAACAAATCCGGGGATCGGATTGGACAGTTTTTTGCTGGTTGATCTGTTTAACCAGTTTATTTAAACTGATTAAATAGGTGTTTTTTCGTGTCGAAAATTTCAAACTCAACATAATCTGTTTAATTAAATAAGTTAATTGTGTCGAAAAATTTACAAATGAAATCCAAGAAAATTTAAGAAGAAAAATAAAATAGTTAATAGTTTTTAATTTTTAATTTGATAGATCCGTAATAAAATATAAGAGATAAAATATTTGGTTAAAATAAGAATTACGAAAAGATAAGCATAATTAACAAATCATCAACTTAATAGGATCTAGCAATATTATTTTACTATTTAATTTACTTAATGACTTAAATCAATTAGTTGATTTTATAGGGGGAAAAGACAAATAATGCGATTCATATGATCTCATAATATAAATTTAATTATCTTTGTAACATGTTTAAATTTTTATTATGCAGAATCATATTCAATGAATATATGTTTACATATGATCTCATAATAATGTGACTCATTTGAATTTTAGACAACTAAATTCCAATTCTCCAACATTCACAATCACATAAATCATAAATGTAGTGATAATTAACACATACTCGTATATTACATCTGCTTTTGAGTTTTGGCTCATTGGAAACATGTAAATCAAGTTGCTAATCTCACAAAGACAAATCAATATTAATATATGATCACTTAACGAGCTATCAATAGAACATTGAATTGATTATTAAAAATGTCGACTTGAACTAACCTGTTTCTATTTACCAATTCAAATATGACAAACATGAAGTTATGAATCAAACCGGGCTCAAAATAAAAATTTTGTTATTTTCTTTCTCTTTTTGGTCATCTTTCAAGGTACGTATATTTTGGCGTGAAGCCTTGCAGTTAAGACAATTGACTCATGAATCATGATTGGCGTTAGGTTGGTTCACTAGTTTTATTATAGCATTATCTCAATTGAAATACTTGGAACTTGACTTAACAACACATAAATCGTAATTGTTTAGATAATTGCACATCGCGTAACCACATTAACTACATAAGATACAGGGCTACATATGGGTTGCACTCGTAACATACTAACTATCATGGTAAATGTATAACTAAGCCCATAAAAAATGTCATACTTGAAACTTGACTTAACAGCCCGTAAATCGTAATCCTTTTAATAATTGCACTTCCTATTAATTTTACTTAAACTTTAAAACTTACATATATATTTTGTGTGTGTGTGTGTATGTGTGTATATAATTATGTATATACACATATATACACATACATATATCTATATCTATCTATCTATCTATAATTTTATATATATATATGTATACACACACACACACACACACACACACACACATATATATATGTATGTATTGTATGGACATATAAACGATTAAACTTTTACGTATGACTTAAAAGAAAAACATATAATAAATCACTTTGTCTAATTAAATGAATTTTATCTTTTAAATATAATTTAAGATTAGAAATGAGCACATTCAAAATATACACTGACCCGAAATTAACCCGACTCTATTTACACCTAACCCGATTTACACCCAACCCGACATTCACCCGATTATTGAACCGAATCCCACCCGATCCAAATTGGACTCAACCCATACCCGATCTGAACCAAGCTACCGTACATAACCCGAAACACACCCAACCCAAACTCCACCCGAACCCGACCCGAACATGGTTGACTCGAAACTGACCCGAAACCCAAACCGAACCCGAACCGAACCCAAACCCAAACCCGACCCGGACATGAATGACCCGAAAGTGACCCGAACCGAACTATGATATGACCCGCTTGCCAGGTCTATGTATGACTTCAGAATTTTTAAAGGGCTGTTTTCTCAAAAGGCTCCCTGCTATTCCACGTCAGGAGGAGCACATTTGGTCAGCCATGCTGGAGCGGTTATTACTGTCAGGTGGGGAGATTGTGTTAAGAGGATTGGCATTGATGGCTCCCCTGAGGCTATCAAAGAGGTTATTAAATCTGCTTTTGGTCTAAGAACTGCAAGGTCATTCTGGTTGGAGGATGATTCTGGGATTTTGACGAGCATCGACAGGGATATGTCATTAGGGAGCTATACTATTCATTTAGATGAAGGTAAGTTCATGTTTTGCATTTTAAAAGAAGTGCGATACATTGTGAAAGTCATATCAGATCCGTGTGTTTCAGGATTGACCATAAAAATCTGTCTCGACAATGCTGCTGATGAATTACCAGTCCAGGCTGAGGAGATAACATTGTGTTCTGAGGATGATTTCTACGATTTCCTTCGGTGATGTGGCTTCATAGGTCTCACTGACCTGAGCTGTTGCCAAATGGTTAATTCAATCAGTGATCTTCACCGTGGTGAAGTCTACCAGGGGTACAAAGCTCCTGCAAACTGAATCATCTTCAGGTATCCAGTTGCTTTGTGTGATAACAAAATTTTAGTGAAGTTTCATTCACTTGAAAATTTAAGATTTAATGGAAATGCTCCCCACTAAAGTGTTTTATCTATCTATGTAAGCGAAAGCCAATTATGTCATAGATTGTATGGAAAATAATAATGGGAAACCTATTTATTCTAATGATTGTGACCTAAGTCAAATCACGTGCTGTATAGCATTTTGCATGTTTCTTTTGCTGGAAGGGCCTTCTGATAGAGTCGCCACATTTGGTCATAGAGGTCAAGGGTAAGTCACCCGTGAGGGGAGAAGTGGTCAGGGATCCCTTGCAAAAGGTGGAGTTCAAACCCTAATCTCCGGTAGGAAGATGAGTGCAACCTTAATCTTGAGTACAAAGATGAGTACACCATTTGTAGAAGGTTGTTTCCTATGCTGGAATGGCTATTTAACGCTTCTAGCTAACCTGCATAAACTAGATCTGAGATGGGACCCCATTATGGATGGAATTTCATTTGCTGTAAATGATTGACCATGTGAACCTGGGGTAGTAAGTAAACCAATATACAAATGAACATCGACAACTAAACTGCAGTTTCATCCATAATAAGAATCTGAATGGTGTCTACGCCAAAGAAATAAAAAAGCATGACGTAAAGTACATCGTAGTGACTTGCTCACACGATTGCCTTGGGCTAAAATTCGAATTGTTAAGTGAGGGTCCAAATAAATTTTTTTCATTGAGATGAATAAATGCGATAAATAAATTTATGAAAAATTATTAACATGAGGTAATTAAATAAATAAACATAATTTAGGGTTGGACTATTAAGATCGTCTCACAAAAGAATTTTTTAATCTTGTGTTACTATCAAACTCAAGACCCGTTGTTTTCATTAGTAAATAAACATTTAGCAACTGTTTCCAATTCTTCACATCCCTTCCTAGTCCTTAGTAGTTGTCCAAAAAAAATTCAATCTTTTTTTTTTGGTTATTTCTAAGCTTTCTCAATTATTCCCAACAAAATTATTTAAGGCCTTAGTTTCAATTATTAGACTAAAACCCATATACTTTAATCGATAATTATGATACCTGAAGTAGATGATTTTGTTCAATACATTAGTTTTTTGTATTAAATATGGCAAAAGCCAAGCTTTGCTAGCTGAGTTGAGCAGAGGTTCTTAGAGGACCTACAGCCGATGAAACTTGTTCCATGGGGTGGGGCCTCATTCCCCTTAGGCAGCAACAATGGCATGCCGAGTGGAACGCCACATGGTGTGGAACGTTGGGCTGTTTCGCCCCGCGTATTTTTTTTTCCCCTCCTTTTCGGCCACAAAACGATGCATGTAGACTAGAGCAACAATGTAAAACATTACAATCAGGTACTACAATTAAAATTTAAAAAAAACATCGCATTA